>CAHIKZ030004513.1:1942500-1992500 GCA_903632075.3 Acanthosepion pharaonis | reverse complement strand
GAGCATCTACTCAAGTATATGTATCCGTATAAAATAACGTTTAACAAATACATTAAAAATATGTCGGATTTAATCCATTCCTAAACACACACATATGTGTGTGTGTGGGCGTGCGTGTGTGGGCGTGCGTGTGTGTGTGATAATGTGTTCAGTACTTGGAACTGAACAGCCAGACAACCTGCACATTTGTTTTCCTTATGGTGAAAACTTGTGCAGAAGCACATGCACTTTTCGGAATATATTGTTGCGTATAGTGTACCAAAAAGTTTCCACACCACCTTTGCTAGATTTTGAATTCAGAGTTGTTCCTCTTCTAAACTGGTTGTCATTCAAAGCTAAAGATCTCGGTCTACCCTAATAGACTGTCATAGGTAGGGGAAGACGAAGAGTAGAGATAAATATTTTTCTCAATAGATATTTTCGCATAAATGGATACAGCGAATTCGAACTCGCTTCTCTGATTTCTCATATCAAACTTTTCTCTTAAAACGGCTGCTATCTCCCTTACTCGTATTGATTGAGTTTTCTTCTTTCTTTTTCATTTCTTTCTTTTTTTTTATTGTTGCCTATCGCATTTACTCCTCCCTACTTATTTTGATGAAGCCCAATCAAGCGCCTTCCGTAGGTTTTAGCTTAAATGCCGTACGATAGGTCAGCGTTTAAGCTAGTTTAAAATAAAAGTAAAATTGTATAAATAATTGGTTATTTGCGTTGTTGCCTTGATAGAAAATTAAAGATATATTTAAATGTTTATTTAAATCCAAACCTAAATTCAATTTAATTCCCTTAGCACAATATTTGTAATAGAAATTTGTCTTTGTAGTATTTGCAATATTTGCCACCGGAAGAATCCATTATATAGAGATGGGCGAATTTATATGTACTGATGCCGGTGTTTTATAATCGAGAAATAAAAGAATTCATTATTCGCCGTAATTTTAATTTTCTTAATGAGAATATATAAAATTTAGATTGCGTAGATCTCCTATTACGCAATAACCAGATAATTTCCACTTGGACATTCGAAGCTGTTAAGAAGATCCTTGGCTAGTTTAAACTGTCTTGGATAATTCAATTTTATATCCTTTTGGATAGCTCTATTATAGATTAGATAAACATTATCAAATTTTACATCCTTTTCTATAGTTGTATTATGGATTGGAGAAACATTAATTTCAGCAGCGGTTATCACCTAACACCTGTTAAAATAATCAGAATCTTCTTATTCTTCAGAATCTAGGCGGCCATGGCTCTCCACATCATCCTACCCTTTGTTGCTGTAGGTAATGTCAGTCCTATTACTCTTACTCACGGTCTATATTCTGTCATCCGTTTACATAAGTTCATTAGGTAAGTTACTTGATGTGTCACTCTGCCTCTTTTTCCTTCTTATAACCAGTGAGTGTCAAATTCTCCAAGCTCTCTTTCCTCGTTACGTGTCCCAACAATGTTAGCTGTTTCTGATTCTGATCGTAAGCGTCCATTTTGTTTCCATTTTATTTAAATGTTTCTCATGATTCAGATCTACGGTTTGTAGTATACACAGCATCCTTCTATAGAACCAATTCTCTGTTACTTGTTTATATTTCTGAGATGAGGCATTTTAATTATTTACATTAGTCGGACTGTTGACTTCAACTTTATTGCCATATTCACGACGTTTAGGCCGTTGTTTTTATCCACTGGAATCCAAAGCGTTGGTTGGATCCAGTGACTTGACCCGAAGAGTTGTGAGGTCAATACCTGGCTACTGCAGTTGTGAACAAAAATAAAAATAAAAAAAAATAAAAAAAAATATGGAGATTTGAGTTAAAGGGGGATAACGAAGAGATCCGGAAGAGGCGTGGCACGTGGAACTAGAACTAGAAGAATCTACGCCGGTGAACAAAATAAAGGGTTCAGTCGAAGTTCCAATCACCTGAGGAAAGCCGGAGCGTACAACTGCCGAAACGTGATGAATATGGCAATACAGATGGAGACAACAATGTAAATAATGTCAACGTCTTTCTTTTGTCTCAATTTTCTCTTCATCAGTGAGGACATTATTCGGTTCCATATAGGAATAATTGTATTTAGCAGTTCAGCATTTTTCTCTTTGTTTCTAACGAATTTTTTCCGTTTCTTTATACTCAGTTTAGTTTCTGGGGCAGCGTTTCTCAATCTTTTTATCCTTGTGCCACCCTTTAAATAGTTTTAATGTCTCAGGAAATTCATGCATTACAATTACTATATACTATTATTAATATCTATCTCTTTTATAATATAATCGTACTTCACATATTAAACATATATTTTACGGATAACTGGTTTAAGGGAAAACATGACCTCATTTTTGTAAAATACATAGTGTTGTAGAGTAGTTTTTACAGTGGAAGCTTGTATTTCAATAAGTCGGACCTAAAAAGGGTCCGACGTACAAAACGTTAGGAACTTGCAATAATAATTAATGACGCAGCAACCTAGTTGTGATGGTTGATACTTCAATGTCCGACATTGACTGACTCACTCAACTCCACTGAGCCCAACTGGCCACTGCTACTACTACTTATTATCTGTGGGAGAGTCTATTACAATAGAATAGGTAATGTTCTGGTATAACACATAGGCAGTGAAAAAAAAAACCTAAAAAACGAAAAACAAAAATACCCCAAAAAACAAAACCATATTGCTCGTTTATGAGGTTTTCAATCACAAAAATAATCTGAACACATAGGCAATAATATTATAATAGCCAAGGATTTTCCAGCAATAAATGTAAATGTATAGTCAGTCATTTATTTGCCATACGTGATACACGCTTAGGCAATCATTTCGATACATGACTGACAAGGCAGATTTTTCCCCCCACAGTAGGTTGTCATTTCTTTCTGCGGTAAACCATCCAAGACTATAGAACCCGGTCTGTCCTGCTATTTACCCATAGCTTGGGGGGGGGGGAAGAAGATTCATACATTTCCCAAGGGTATTAGTACGTAAGTGAATGTAACTGATTCCATTGGAATTCGAACTCGACTCTCCGATTCCTCAATTCGAGCCGCTAACCATTACTCCACCGTAATTCTCTATGTAGTATTTAACAAAAATACTCAAAAATGTATTAGCTTATTTAGCAGTTTTTCGCAGAACTAGCGATCTCTAGCAGAAACCTCAGATTCCGAGGAATACCGGTTGAGAAACATTGTTCTGTAGGGTATCTTTCACTATGCCAACACGGTTTCTGGTTACAGTGTCACATTTTCTATCTCAGTTATAAAATTTACGATTTAATTATGTTTTTGTACGCGATTCATTCTGATATCCTCAATTTGTATGTCGCATTTTGAAATGTCTCTCTTACTAACGACATTATTATTCTGTATTTTTATAATTGATGTTTAGTCCTTTCTTCTCACTTTCCTTTACTGCATTGTCTAGGCATTCCTTCAGTTTTTCTTTCTGTGTCTGCCACAACACAGTGCCATCTGCGTATCTTGTGTTGTTATCTGTGAGAATAGCTATTGTAAATTAACCGCCCACTCGTTCGAAGATGAAAATCAATCAAATACATTCTCAAAATATCAATTCACAGGCTGAGTTTTACTGGTAAACTTTTCTAAAAACTAAACAAATTGAAGCACACGTCTAAACATCTACATAAAATCTCTTAAGGCTCTTTGAAATTAAAGACCAGGAAAGGGAAAGTGTACAGAAACCTGACGTATGACGTAAGAGGTAGGCAGTTTGTTAAGTAAGAACAAACGATGCAACATCACGAGAAAATAATTCGTGAAATTAAAGCATGGCAAATAAGTGAAGTCTTTTAAAACGCGAGGAAACAATAGAAAATGCTGTAAAACTTCTCCGGTTATCAATGACTATATTGAGAGGAAAATAAATTAAAAAAAAAAAAAAACTACACTAAATTATATAAGGAAGAAAATAAATCAAGAAAAATATAAGTGTTTATAAAAACCAGGCACACCTAGATATTTGTTCTGTAAACGTGGTATGATATGAGTTTATGTACATTTAAATCTACTATTGTTCGTATCGATCTGATCGATTTCTTTTAGAAAATAAACTTTTTAAAATAGCAAATAATGTCAGTTTCGAGAGACAGCTTAGATCTTCTTTTTTGTGCTGCATTCTCGTCTTAGTTGGTGGCTTTCGACGATTTATCATACTTTGTAGTTCTAAGTAATAATTGTCCCCTTTGCTAAATCACTTCAAATACCTCAGCGTATGGATCGGTTAAAACCAATTTAATATAGAAGAAAAGGAAATTGAATATAGAATAGGCAGCGGTAGAGGTAGTTTCGCTCAACACCACCAATTGCTACAAAACCAAAACATTAGCCTGGAAACCCGAGACATTTTCTTAAATAGTCTCGTCAGATCGAGACGTTCATATGAATGTCATGTATGACACCTGGCTAGTTCAGGCATATATAAATTGTCGGATGTATGCACCAACTTTCTAAGATCAATGGTCATGCATGGATTTGATTAATTCAACTGATTGATTTATTTTATATGGTTTATAAAACTTTGCCGGCTTTTTAAAGCCAGAAAATAATTTTAGATTGAAATATCTTCTGAGATAATAATGATTTAATGATATAAAACTTACTAATTAACACATAGCTGAAGTTGAGAAGAGATGGATTCATTCCTTTCCAAAGAATATTTGCGCGTAAGTCAATATAACAAATCCAACTGCAATTGGAACTCGACTCCCCGATTAACAATTCTGTCCTGAGTATGACGATAAACTTCATCCGCGTCCTGGGTAAGACGATAAACTACGTCCAGCAGCAAGGGCCCTGATCAGGAAGTTTTGAGGAGCGTGGAACCACCTCTTAACTGCTGGTGTTCCCAGGTCGACCCTGATCCGGGGTAGTAGCACCTGTTAGGGTCCCAGTTATGGGCAAATAGTTAATCCCGGAACTGGGGTAAAAACACTATGAAAGTGAAAAAGATGTTTTAATACGAGAAATACTCTGTAAAAAATTATTACCAGCAATACATTTTTGAAAAAAAAAAAAAAAAAAAAAACTATTACTAGCAATAGATTTTTGAAAAAAAATATTACAAGCTATAAATTTTGAGGAAAAAATATTACCAGCAATACTTTCTGGAAAAAAATATTAGCAGCAATACACTTTTGAAGGAAAAATATTACCAGAAATAGATTTTTGAAGGAAAAAAAAATATTACCAGAAATAGATTTTTGACAAAACAAAATAAAAATTTTGTCGGCATTAAATAACACATTGAGGTTGATATACCGTAAAACAAAACAAACCAAACAAACGAAACGATTAAGAATTTGAAGCCATTATTGATTACATTAGGCGTACATCCAAACTTATAGCACCTGGCATTCCCAAGCGGTCATCCTTCTCGGTACCGACCAAGAACGATATTGGTTAACTTCGGTGATCGTACGGGAACCAGTGTTTCAACCCGATGTGGCCTTAAGGGTTATTTTTGGTATTTCCTGTACGTTGTAGTTTAAAACATAAAAAGGCTTTCATATACACTATTTACATTCGAACTAATGATGGAATGAGGAACAAGAAAACCATTAGAAATTTAACACGTTTCGCTATTTTGATTTTAACTTCATCAGAAATTATTGGCAATGAAAAAAACTTAGAGATTTTTCGATATGCTATTTGTATTTCATTGGCTAGGTAGATATCACGTGTTCCTATTCTCCGGCATTAGTATGCATGCCCGACTTGCTTAACTTCTGTAATAAACTGGGAACAGGTGTTTTGAACGAATGATGCCTGTGGGCCTTGATGAAAATCTTCAGGATGTAAGGAACATAAAAAGAGCATTGGGATCATCAACTTTTTGATATTTTCAAAGTAAAATTTCAATATAGCCTTATTTTTACACAGCTAATCTATAAAAAAATATCTTAATCTTAAAAAACAAAACAAAAAAGCAAACAAAAGAAGGGCATTGTTAAATCTTTCATTTTGTTATGGGATCTCACCCATAATAATAATAATGGACTATTCCATACTTAATAAATACTGCGCCTCAGGAGTAGGCAAGGAGTCGGTCGTTCAATTTCTGAGCGACTGTTCGGTTCAACTCTCTTCCTACGGGCGAGAGGAACCCGAAGGAGGCTACGCCGAAGGGCGGAGTCTCCTTCGGGGAGGTTAAACCGGCCTTGAACCCGTTTATGCGGGTTCAAATGGGCTATTTTTTGCCGGGCCCCTAATGGCTTTCGGGAATGCCCACGTTAAAAGGCCTTGTGCCGCATGACACCCCACGTCGTGGGGGGGGGGGGTGACTGAATATTGTCGGTCGTTCAATTTCTGAGCGACTGTTCGGTTCAACTCTCTTCCTACGGGCGGGAGGAACCCGAAGGAGGCTACGCCGAAGGGCGGGGTTTCCTTCTGGGAGGTAAACCGGCCCTGAACCCGTTTATACGGGTTCAAATGGGTCGTTCAATTTCTGAGCGCTGTTCGCCTCTCTTCCTACGGGCGGGAATGGCTCGGAAATGCCCACGTTAAAACGGCCTTTTTTGCCCTAATGACACCCCACGTTAAAAGGCCTTTGTGCCGCAGTGACTGAATATCGTCGGTCGTTCGCGTCTCGACCGGCTGTTCGGTTGAACTCTCTGCCTTCAGGCGGGGAGGAACCCGAACCAGGCTACGCTGAAGGGCGGAGTCTCGTTCGGGGAGTAAACCGACCCTGAACCCATTTATACGGGTTCAATGGGCATATTTTGGGGCCGAGCCCACGGGCTCGGAGATCCCACGTTAAACCGGCCTTGTGCCACATGATGTCCTCGTGGGGGGGTGACTGAATATCGTCAGTCAATCGTTCGAGTGAGTCAGTAGTTCAAGTTGAGTCAAGAGTCGAGTCAGAGGTAGTCCGAAACAGAGTCGCGTTCAGACGATTACTACAAGACATTGGAATAGTGATACTGGTCGAGACTACATTGTTCTCTCTACTAAACCTGATTGTTCATACTAACACATCTACTTCTCTGTATATATTCCTGTTTGTAATATCTCTGTGCTATTCCATACCTGTGTTCGAGTTCTTGGTTCTACCTTGGACTATCACCGTGGTACAAGGAACCGGACCATAACACATTTATTTATTCTTATTAATTTTTCTTAAGCTCTTATTAAATCAACAATAAATATTTAATAAAACGAATGTATGTGTTCTACCTGAATTCGGGAGCGAGCTTTAGACTCTGTAGACGTTCAAGGCAAGGGTCCCTCTTTCAGAGCATGACCCTCTCATCAGGATTGTTAAAGCATTGCCAACTCGGAGAGAAAATAATGACATAATCAAAATGTTCGCATTCTTTCAGAAACCTGGAAAATTGTTTTAAGAGAATGAGTTTATAAATTTCAACCGACAGCAGTACTGGCTGATCGATCAGTGAATGCCGAATGTTTCCTTATAGGGAAACGTTTAATATTACCATTACTGTCGCTCCCATTCACTTTTCTGCTATTCATTCATAGAAGCTGATTAAACAAATTACTTTTTTCTGCTCTCGCCTACAATATAACTTGTATGTGTCAAATTATCCAAGCTACCATTCTTTATATCATCCATAAAATTTCATCTAGAAAAATAGAACCGGCAAAATGAATTCGAAATCTGCATCTTTAAATTTAGCCAAGGCATGAATCCATCCTCCAGGTGCTCTAACGCATTGTATCTCCGCTAAAAATCTTCTCATTTGCATATCACCATATTTAGCGTTGTGAGTGAATTTCTTGGTAATTCACTCTCTAATTTTCGCACATTCTTTTTTCGCAGTGAAAGGCAAAGAACAGTCTAGAGGATTAAAAAGAATGATTTTAGAGCTGCTGGCATAGTAATTGTCAGTTCAATTGGGGTGTAATATTGGAAATGCATAAGACGTGGAGAGCAGAACAAGAACAATATACGCCTGTAGCTTCAAGATAGATTTATGTCCGAAATTTCGAAAGCGTCACTCGGAGCGATAGGTAACTGTAGAATGCTGGTGAATACAACGGCTGAAACGTAGGAATAAGAACATCAAAGATGAAGATATTAGTCACGGTGTAAATAATGTAAATAATAACACGTCATCCCAGAAATTCAGACAGAAATTAAAACCTACATGTTCAACAATGATATTCACACAAGAAAAATATTAGGATGGATTAGCGAAAGATGCCTTCCAAAAGCTAAGCAAAATGTCCGGAAATAGAAACAAAATCATTAGGAACAAAGAACGCTGAATTACTACGTGATATCCATCCTCTTATATGGCAATTAATGCTGGACAATTTCTTCACAGATAGAGATACGATTTGAAACAACAGAAATTTGGTTCAACAGAAGGATGCTGAGAACTATATAGACGGCTCGGGTAAGCAAGGTGGAAGTCTTAAAGAAAATGGCAACAGAAAGAACACTTATACTCAGAATCAAGAAGAATCAGCTAAAATTTCATGGACACATAATGAGGAAGGAGGTCTTGGAAAACTTACCCCCCTCCACCAAGGGCATATTGTGGGTAAGAGGTATTGACGATATTGAGGGAATACGCTCTGACCTAATTAGTAAGGCACTGGGGGGGGGTTCAAATGATGACAAATCTTTGTATTTATATAAACATTTGTTTATTTTCTTTATTTCCTGTTCATGCAGCATAATGAATGGTAGTGGAGTGTAAAATCAACCAAACTACAGATATACCGGATTGTTCTGGGGATTTTACAAGCCAACTATTTTAAAAAAAATTATTTCACCCCATGTAAGGTATTTAAAGCAACTAGGCCGCAAGGGGTTAATTGCTATTAAGGATGGAGAATAATAGAAGAACAAGAATTAAGAAGACTGGATATAACGATTGAAATTGTATTAAAACTTTTGAAGATTAAATTTGACTGGGAAGCAAGAAACCGGAAAAGAGTTCAATAAACGAAAAGTGCAAGAAAAGAAAAACTGTTCAGCATAGAATTTACGGTTACATCTAACCATTGCTACCAATCTAGTACTGTGCTTAAATTCATACATTCTAGGTACTATAGAATTCAGAACAATTCATCAGAGCAATTACCATTAAAGTATTTATAGAAAAAAAACAGAGGGAAGTTACATTACAGTGATAGGAAAGTAAGAGAGGCCGAGATGTCAGGTCAGGACCAATAATATTGCAGATTCTTCTTTGGAGTTCATCACGAATCTGTAAATATATAGCAGGAGAACCAGAGCATATGTGGCAGTAATATTCAAAGCAAGGATGAATATAAGTAAGATAGAATCTACAGAAAAATGTCTAACACGGCAGAGAGAAGAAATTTCCTAGAAGCAGACCTAGCGATGGATTCATCGCTAGGTCTGCTGCTAAGAAAAGCAGTTTCGTTTTGGAGACATTAAAATCAATCATCCATTCCTTGCCCTAATTAACAGCAGATTGTAGGTCATTTTGAGATAAGCTACTAATTTGACCATATTGACTGTTAAGGGAGGAATAAATGGTTCTGTCATCAGCATAGATAGCGAATTTAGAATTGATGACATATGAAAGGTTGTTGATGGAAATTAGGAACACCATTAGTCCAAGGATACAGACCCGAGGGGATACTTGCATCAATGCAGAAATTTGCATTAAAGCATATAAATGTATTTCTTTCTGTTCATGTGTATGTAAGTTGCAGAATAATCATTTTTTTTAAATAGGTAATAATTTAGTGCATTACATTTTAACGATAGCAAGCGAATTTATCCTAATTAGGCAGTTGAAGAAAAATGTTACGACCGTAACTGCGGATGATGGCGATTGAAAATCTGTAGAACAAAGAAGCGATTTAAGGCGGTTCAACGTTGAATTGGGTTGCCATAGAGCCTATTCGGTCTTAAGATTGACCATTTGAAGAACATCACTACATGTTCAGACCTTTATCGTTAGAATGTCACATGCTAGATCCTCCGAGTCAAAAGAACCTCAATTCCTACGCGCTCTAAAGGTAAAAAGAAACTTCTACCAAACGTCTTTTCCACAAGATCCACACACATACACGCACGCACGCACACACACACAGCAACGCGACGATGAACAGCAGCAAAGGTTGGATGAGTCGGCTGCCTTCGGTCTGGAAAGGCAATCTGATAAAATCGAGCAGCCTCGCGTCCATTACCATTCCCGCATCCGGGTGTAAAAAAAAAAAAACATTTTTGCTTGTTCACGACATGAATATACTGCTATTGTTAAGCGGAACACTTCTCAGTTAACTCACTACTACACACTTTAAACGTTGAAGATGTACACGAATCAAGCTAGTCAAAACCCTTTCGGCAATTCCCCATTTTGGGGCGCGAGGCAATAAAGTCAGCCCACACCTGCGGGAGTGGTAAAGCATTGAGGATGGACGCTAAGGCTAACACACACTTATATATATTTTTTCAAGACAAAATGTTTGGGTGTTGAAAAATTTCTGCACACACACACACACACACACACACACACACACACACACACACACACACACACACACACACTCATATATATATTGACTCCCACCATATATATATATATATTGACTTCCACCATAAATATATATATATATATATATATATATATATATATATATATATATATATATATATATATATATATATATATATATATATATATTGACTTCCACTATATATATATATATATATATATATATATATATATATTGACTTCCACCATATATATATATATATATATATATATATATATATATATATATATATATATATGTTACAAGTCAACTTGTGACAAGTAAGACCATCTCTAAGATTCATTTCCCTTTACCAATTTACGATGATTTCACTGCCATTAATAATATCTTAAATGGCTGATGAGAACTGCAAGTGACTTGCAAGCAATTCCACATTGAATATAAGCGAGTCTTCCGACAACAATTTTATTATATATATATATATATATATATATATATATATATATATATATATATATATATATATTATACTGACATGCATATACGCATATAGCATGCATTTACGCTTGGCCTTACTGGGTTTTACGTATTATTTGTATTATTGATCTCTCGATCTATATGTCTTGTTTCTATCGATTAATATGTCTATTGTTTCTATCCATTTGTATCTGTTTCGACTATTTCATAATCCATCTATCGATATCATTATATGGACGACAAAATATATTCGCGTTTCTGAACTTAAGGAATGATGATGTTTTTTGTCGAAACTCTAAAAATGAACGCAATTTAATTTTAACAGAAAAAAAACGTAAATATTGCTTAAAATAACAATTATTTAATTCAATTTGTAATTGTTATTTATTTTATTTATTTTTATGTCATGATTATTATACTTATTTGGAATTATATATATATATTGTTTATTATTATTTCTTTCAACTTTTTCCCAACTTACCGAGTTTTTCAGTCTTAGTATTTACAGTGTAACCCGGATATAAGAGAAACCCGGATATAAGAGAGATGTTCTCTGGTCCCAAATTAGAGCCTGTGTTAATGTATATAAAATAGACCAAACCCGGATATAAGAGAAACCCGGATATAAGAGACTTCCTCTCCGGTCCCGACAACTCTCTTACATCCGGGTTACACTGTATTTGTTTCTGTACAACTAACCTGAAGATTGTCTTATTTTTACTTTCTATTTTTGGTTACTGAATGTTATATTTATCAACTTTGCATTCTCTACACTCGTTCGTTTTTTATAAATTGATAGCTTTCGAGTTAGTACTATCAAAAAGTTAGTATAATTCTATTTTGTTTATACTGTCTTTTTCTAAAATCAACATTTGTATTCGTTTATTTATGTACTATTTCTTAATTTGTCTTGCTTTTTATTATTTTTGTTTACCTAACGTTTTATTGTATATTTAAAAAAAAAACGTTTATTTTTTCTTGAGCTTTAAAAAACACGTAACGTTTATAATGTTTATATAAGTACATTATATATTTTCCTAAGGTTGCCATAGTTGGAGGTGATAGTGGAGGACAACCTCCTACGGTCTTTAAAAATGCTTTCGTGGCATGCGTCTGACAACTAAGTTTAGCTCCAAGCCGAAGAATGGGCAAAGGCGAAAAACTGGCGCCTCCTAACGAGCTGATTGGGGTAGATGAAGCTCGATAACCCAAGAAAGCAGTCTCTCTGGGGAAAGGAAAAGCCATGATTTTAAAACTCCTCTACCTGAAGATCAAATCCAAACACGGAAAAGATGAGGGATGTAAATCCAGACAGAAAAAAACTGGAGTGGAATCCCGAAGGTGATTGTCTGTTAACACTGGCAACCTTCCGACAACACCTGCTGCCAAGCCATCCCAAAATGTAATACCCTGTATTCCTTTGGATTGGTACGGCCGAAAGAGGCGGGCATGTAGGCTGGACAGCGCAAGGAGTCCATATACCATCGTCCAGGCCTGCACCCTGGAGAAGTCACTCAAGTTTTACCACCAAATTTTGGATACCTTTATCTCGCGAGATAAACGGATTTCTACTACTACTACTACTAATACTACTATATCATAGTATAACAGTAATTTATATATATATATATATATATATATATATATATATATATATATATATATATATATATTGTGTAATTAGATATATACTATATAAATATGACATAATTATTTATATATCGGTGTAAGATTTTAATTATTTTAATTATATATGTCAGTCTGTTTGTATATATATATATATATATATATATATATATATATATATATATATATATATATATATATATGTGTGTGTGTGTGTGTGTGTGTGTAGATGCATGTTTGTGTTAGCATGAGTGACATCACGACGACGATTCCCCCACTCCCATAATAACACCAATACACTCAATCTACATAAATCCAAATCAATCCAACCATATATATATATATATATATATATATATATATATATATATATTTTAGTTTTTGCTTATTCGTGTCTGTAGAGGCTATTATTCTATTTCCCTCGCTCATAAAGTATGGTTCATGCCTGACATGAATTGTAAACGCATTCGCCCCTATTTTGTATGGGAAGCATGTAAACCGTTGTACTCGTCTGCAATATATATGATGATTATAATTATCAATAACAGTTTTCATTTCTCTGATCCGGGCAAGCTAAAATATTCTTGATAAATATTTACATTGTGTCGATTATTGTGATTTTTTGGAAGAATTTGACATTAACTATGCACAGTAGGATGAGATTCGATTCGTTCTGCAAGATGGAAACAAAACCCAACCATTTGCAAGGATTGCCCAGAATTTCAAAAGCTCTGTCTAATAGACAGATTACGAATTAAAAGTTTTCAAATGTCTTCCGAGGATGATTTGTCAGAAAAAGAGAAATGTTTAATAACTTCAGGACGTACCAAAGGACGAACAACATTGGATATTACAAAATATGATCTGAGGTACTACCGAACGGTGAAGACCATCATTGCAGTTATTGATAGATTTCGATCTAAGTCTGATAGAGGAAAGAGGAGACGTTATTTTGCCAGATTTTGTTCCATTTTAAAACCAAAGTTATAAGAATCGGACAGGTATTTAAGTTTTGAGGTAACGCGGAAATACTGATTAATTACAGAATGTTAGGATATAAATTAAGGTCTTCTTTAAAGAACACACTGAGGCAAATATCGAATGAAACGCGGAAATGAATTTATATTAGAGCTACACATTTCAACCGATCTGAAGCAATGTTTCATTCAGTAGTCATTCTCATTATTTCACTCTCTGTATCACCCTCATTTCTTTCTCTCCCTCCATATATATATAAAACCCAACCTAAACAAAATCAATTATGGCATGTCTACAAATATTCTTAAATGTCTATAATTGGTAACAGAAGCCATTGGTTTATACCAACGGCTTTCCTTATTTCATTCTACAATTCACTCTCGTGTAGTCATGTGTGACGTCATGAGATGCGGTGCGATTTTCGCTTCTAGCGTCTTATATGCGCGTGTTTATCGTTGCTTAGTGATCCACTATGTAAACAATGACAGACTATCATCACTGTCGTGTCCGTATATTGTTTAATATGTTTGTGATTTACATCTTTGATAATGGCATAAGTAAGCCGAAAGCTTAGATTATATTAAAAAATAATGGATCAATATTGTGAATTTCTTTCTTCGTTTAATGATAATGTTATCAAACTTATCAGAAGTTACGAACAAATTTTACATAAAATAAATAGACAACACTTGTCTATATTATTTAATGAAACGTGTATAAATATATATATATATATATATATATATATATATATATATATATATATATATATAGTTTGCGACGGATAAATTATCGTCTAAATTATGCAAAAATGAACATAACACTGACATCTCATTTTAACAGATATATTTACCAAAATTACACAAAAATATCTTGAAATACTAAACAGTAAATTTATTCAATCGACATTGGCTCCAACCACGGCCTCCGGACGATTTCAGAATTTATTGCAACTCTTCTGGACGTTCTTGTTTAAGTTGGTGAATGCTGCCATAATCATTGTCTTCAGTTCATTTTTGGTGTTAAAAGGAGTTTTATTGCCCTCTCGCTAAACTGCCACCCACACATATTAATCAAGGGTGTTGCAACCTGGAGAGTGAGGTGGCCAGATAAAAGGGGTGAAGTGGTTGCAGAAATTGTCTGACAGGCAAGACTGGATTCTGCTGATTGTGTGGCATGGTGCAGTGTCCTGTTGCCAGACATAGGGACTTCCAGTATCAACTCTCTTGACCAAGGGCAGCCCTACCTCCTCAAGGCACTCGATGTAGGCTTCTGTGTTGTGTCTGAGGCCCTCACAAATTCGCAAGTTCTTTTATTATCAGAACGATCAGGGTGAGTTTTTCGAACTGTAATTTACAGGGGGAAGAGGTTGTTATATTTGTATTGTCAACGAAAATGTTGCGGATAGAGATTGGTATGTCTCAGTGTCTGTTTAAATATACATAAAATACATACATAAAAAGATACATGCATTCAGTAAAAACCAAATAATCCTTGACAATGGCTAAAAGAATAGCCGATAGCGCTCAAACACACAGAACATTCAGACAATTTCTACATATTATTTATCACAAGAAAAAAAAACTTAAACGCAGCACCTTGTCAGTCACTTTTAATGAAACTTGTATAAAAGAATTATTGCTGCCAAATACACAATAACTCTATCTATAAAAGGCAGCATGTGTGTGTGTGTGTGTGTGTGTGTGTGTGTGTGTGTGTGTGTGTGTGTGTGTGTGTAACGAATGCACGGCCGCAATTTTCGACAGATTTGCACCAAAAGTTACATGCACATGCTCCAAGTTAGCAGGAAGGCCAAGACCGACTTTGCATTTCCCAACTCGCATCGATAGTGGAAATAATCGATTTTCTCCTGCTTCTACGACAGTTTTCATGTAGTTTGCGGCCATTTTCTACTGGCCAGAGTGAGAGCCTATAGCTGGCTACCACGAATAGGCAGGAAGTTTCTATTGGCCAGCGTGAGAGCCAACAACTGACTGACACGAATGTTAACTAGCATGCTAGCATGCAAAAAAAATCGATAGCCGCATTCGTCACAAATGGGAAAAATTTAAATCTGCATGGCACTTTACTCCAATTGGCTCATTCGCTTGCTTAAACTCAACGTTGATTCTGATTCCACAGAACTGGGTTGGGTGTGAAAAAGTATTTGTTGTTAGCATTCTTTTTTTATTCGGTTTTTCAAGTTACGAGTCCTTTTTTAAAGCTGATCGTTTTGTGTTCATTTTGTTTAGTTCTTTTTTCGTAACAGATTTAATATTTAGTATAGAGCTTAGAAAAAATTCGCAGTGTGAGGCAAGAAGTAAGTCATGTAGCAACATCAGCACGGCAAAGGACACTCCATTAAAAGGCAAGAAAGGGCAAAAATATTTTAAAGTCAAGTGATAGCGATTGCTGTATGAGTCGTACGATTTTGAATCAAGCATGGGCAACGCCAGGCCATGCTGCTATATATATATATATATATATATATATATATATATATATATATATATATATATATATATATATATATATATATATATATATATATATATATATATATATATATATATATATCTGTGTGTGTGTGTGTGTGTGTATGCATGGAGAGATAGTGTGTGTATGAGAATAGGTACAGAAATATGAACCGAAAACCCGAGGTTCGAATTTCGCCCAAGGCAGTTTATATTTACTTAGTACCGATGCGCTTTTGGGAAAGGTATGAATCCACATAATTACTCTATATCCCATTGCTAGATATCTTAACAATAACAATTTGCCGCGGGCATAATACGCTGGTTGAGAGAAGAAGAAAAAGTAAGAACTTGGGCAAATCATTCTTATGGTATACGTATACATACATACATATATATATATATATATATATATATATATATATATATATATATATATATATATATATATATATATATATATATATATATATATATGTGTGTGTGTGTACATAAGCATACACACATAGATAGATAGATAGATCCATGACGACTATCTTTAAAAGTAAATTTGCAGTTACCTTGCTTGTATTTGCACCTCGAGTAATAAAATTCACATCTATCTAATTCATATACGACAGAAACGTTTTTTAGCGTTTAGTATGAAAATACCCATTGTAAATCAAAAAGATTCAAAGCAAAATCTTTACAGATTGGTTACTCCTACTTACTAATTTTAATTTTATTCATTATATTGAGTTTATTTTTACAGAATATATATATATATATATATATATTATATATATATATATCACTTTAAACGTTATTTTAGTGCATGACCATATCAAGGTAGACGTTTCATTTATTTATTAATCAGCATATTTATTTATTTTCGTCTCTCGTATAGAATATTCGTGAAATCTTATTAAAAAAAAAAATGAAATCTCTCGCAGGATTCGAACCAACTTTCCTCATAGCTGTGGGGGGACCGTTGGTATATCCCTCGGACTTTAACCGATTCGTCCAGGGAGAATCTTTACCGTTAAAACCAGTTCTAAAACGTACCTTTATGCGAATTCCTTCTTGCAATAAATTCTTCGAAATTTTCCTATCTGCACAGTGTCGAATTGATACGTAAACAAAGTAATGGAATTTTATTTACCAATCCGACAGATTTTTTATACGAAAATAAATATGTAAATGTATTGTCGAATAAATAAACGGAGATTCTACGCAAATATGAGTATTCATTTAAAAATATGACGGATTGATAAATAAAACATCGATTACCTTAGAGTATATACATACATACATACATACATATATATATATATATATATATATATATATATATATATATATATATATATATGTGTGTGTGTGTGTGTGTGTGTGTGTGTGTGTGTGTGTGTGTGTGCGTGTGTGTATTTCAAACTAGTCACAAAACATTACATTGCATCTAGACATGTGTTTCTGTTGTTAATATTTCAGCCTTTCACGTGGTATGACGTCATAGAACCGCATTTTGAACTTAGGAACTGTGTCTGCTATTCCGCGACCATTATCGTCGCATAGCAATCTTCTGTGTCAACATAATAGAATATTATATTTGATGACGAATACTTTTGTTAAAATGTCCGCATAACCGCTCTGAAGATGGCTCATGTGAGCCGAAAGCTTACATCAAAGACCAAGTTAATAAAAATTATCCAAATGTTGGACAATTTTTATCTTTATTTTTACCTGAAACTAAAGCAAAAATACGAAGATTAGAACGGCTCATAATAAGACATAACAGGCGTTCATTGTCTGTAATATTTAACAATATATCTATATATATATATATATATATATATATATATATATATATATATATATATATATATATATATGCACAAATATATGTATACATAGATAGATAGATAGATAGATAGATAGATAGATAGGAATAAAGACATAGACAGCTAGCTAGCTAGATAAGAAAAAGTAATAGATAGATATAAATAAAGTCATAGATAGATAGACAGACAGACGGACAGATTTTATCAACATGCCTCACCGATTTACTGACTTCATCAGAAAAAAAAAATGATCAATTGTATTTGGCAATGACACACTCTCCAACTACGAGACGAAATATGTCTTGCTAATATAAATTCCTTGGCTCATATATTCGATATTTCATTATGTATGTCTTTTAAAGAATGCCAAGCGGTCGATTGCATCTTCTGCCATTGAATTTATGTCATAACGTCCTGTCATTTTCTTATTTCTCTCAACCCGTATTTTCGTATTTCTACAAACCCAAAATGTTTGACAAATGTTATAAGTTCGGTCTTAAAACAGATTTACATCGAACTCGTTCAGGATCCTCAACGAAGGTCTTCACCTCCGATAATATTTTACAGGAATCTAATGTTTTTCTCCCTTTGGCTAGTTCTGAAAATATTAAACATTTCTCTTTTTTTGACATATCATTCTCGGGAGGTATTTGACAACTTTTAACTCGTAATTTGGCTATTAGATCAAGCTTTTGAAATTCTGGGCAATTTTTGCCAATGGTTAGGTTTTGCTTCCATCTTGCAGAACGAAGCGACTCTCATCCTAACTGCACATACATCGGTATATTAAAAAACATGTCTTACGTATCCAGTAAGTATTTATTTTAGATATCGATAAAATATGAAGTAGTACATAATAAATGCGAATGTCAGTGTGTCACTTTAGGAGTAATGGATAGTGGCTCGGTTTGAGAAATCGGAGAGCCGAGTTCAAATTCCAGTTCCACTGCATGAACTTACATGCTAATAAACTTGGGAAAGTTATGAATCCTCTTCTTCTCCCCCAGCTATGCGCAAAATAGCAGGACAGACTGGGTAGCAATGGGTCTAGGAAAAGAAAACTCTGATTTCAAAACCGGTATGGAGAGGGTTGCGCTCGGTCAGGATATCTTGTCCAAGAAGCCCCACATCTACTGCCACTGAAGTACATGTGGTGCTCCAAGACTGATGGGTCACAGGATTCGCCATCGTAGTGTGTCGTGCCTTTTCAACTTTACTCCTAGAGGCCGTACCCCAACATATCATACCATTTTGGAATCAGGTCGACTCTGTGAACAAATTAAAAACATTCTGGGTCGGATCCAGACTCGCAATCCTGAAATTTGGGATTCCCCCAGTTTTCATTACTCCAATTATTTTCGGATTCCGCCATATTGGTTTCTATTGATAAAATCAACTAAAGGAACACACCTTTCTAACTTTCAATAGCTCGCGTTCAAATGAAAAGAAATACTGTTCTCAAATTACAGTGTTTCAAAATAAAATTGTGCCTTTTCAACTTTACTCCTAGAGGCCGTACCCCAACATATGATACCATTTTGGAATCAGGCCGACTCTGTGAACAAATTAAAAACATTCCGGGTCGGATCCAGACTCGCAATCATGAGATTTTGGATTTCCAAGTTTTCATTGTGTATGTGTGTGATAATGAATTCTCTCGTTGTCTTCAACATATGTAGGTTTACCAAGTTATTACTTGGAACCGAACAGCCAGACTACCTTCATATATGTTTTGATTATAATTATGAAGGCCTGTGTAGAACCACACACACTTTTCGAAAGATATTGTTGCGCATAGTGTACCACAAAATTCCCAAACGACCCTCCTCAGGTTTTTGAATTCAGAGCTGTCACTCTCCTAAACTCGTTTTCAATCAAGGCTAAAGATCTCAGTCTACCCTACTAGTCTGCAATAGAGAGGAGGAGACGAAGAGTAGGATTAATATTTTTCTCAATAGATGTTTTCGTATAAATGGATACAACGAAATCGACTGGAATTCGAATTCGCTTCTCCGACTTCTCATATCAAATTTATCAATAACATCTCTTAATACGGCTACTATGATCTTTACCCGTATTCATTGGGTCTTTCTTCCTAATTTTTCATTGTGGAATATTAACACCTTGATTATGATATTATTTAGGGGTTTAAATAAGCATTTTGAATTAGGGATTTTAAATAGGGTTTTTATGTTTTTGTTTTAAATAGTGGTTTTGAAAAGTTACCATGCCCAAATCAGTTGATCTTTATCTATTTTGGGCATTGTGCTAGTTATGGTGGGCTTCTGATATTTTATAGTGTTACAAGGGCCTTGCTTGACTTGCCTCTTAGGCTATGGGCCAGAGACCAAAAAAGGGCTTAGATTTTGAGTTCGTGGACATTTTATTCATATGAGAAAATTTCAACTGTTTCTAGGAGTATTTTTCGTGCTGATTTCAAATATGAAGAGATCTCCAGGCTAAATGTGCGCACTGCTTCAGAAAAGGGGAGATAATACAGGGTGTGTCATTTACAGAAAAAGTCCATTTTCATGGTTTACTTCATGTAAAATGAACTTTAAATAAGTTTTTAGCACATTTAAGTGTATCAACAAGAAGCTGATTTATCTATGCTCTAATATTATGTGTTAATTTATTTAATCAGGAATTTTCAGCAAATAAAATGACTTGCATAAAGCCATAACAATGAAAACGTTACTTTCTATTGTCGTGTGACAAAATCTCAAATTCGAATAACCTCGTAAAACATTGCAATGTACATTAATTTGATAAAAAAACATGAAAAACTTTTATATATGTTTCCAAATCTTGTGCCTTCCAAAAATCATAGATGGAAGAACTGTTTTCAAATACTTCTGGTAATTGACTTTTCTTCATTTTGGACTGCCATTTACTTTTTGATGTAATTTTGTCACACATACACATTGACTGATATAGAAATCTTAATGTTTAGACTAACTTTGACTATATATATATAAAAAAATATTGTAATAAGAGTTTTTTTTCAGTTACGTTGAAATAATTGTTATCAAGTAATACATTTATAAAAGGAATTGAAAAAAAAATTGATTGTCCTCTAATCCTGCAAGCTCATCTTATCATTCGCCTTCTGAGGAGTCAGAATCTTCTATTTCATTAATCTGCTGCACTTCATTATTTTTTTAAGTACATTAAAACAATCTATACACTGGCAAAGGTCGGTAAAAGGCAGTGTTTGACGAACACAAGAACAACGCCTGGAGTTACAGCTGTTCTTCTTACAGTTACACTTTACTAAGTTCATCAAGGTAGATGGAGTTTTAGGAAGGCTGCTCCAATGAACAACGAGTTTTTGATCTTCACATTTCCAGCCATGATTTGTTGCAGAAGGAGCATTAATATTAATGTGAAGACATTGTCGCCAAATGGTAATTTGCCCTTTCTGCATGTAACCGTAAACTATTTTGGCAAGGTGGTAGAGTATTATCCAATTTTCCAGATATATGAAAAATATTAAAACGAGCAGTATTTACAGAAGAAACATTTCTCTGTCCAAATAGACAGCACACAAATTTTTCTAGTTGCTGGAACAAATCATCTGTCAGGTGCCAGTTGCAGCCTAAAAGTGTGAAAGTTTGAAGAAATTCCTCTGTTTCTTTCATTAACTCAAAGGGTTTTATTTTACCCTTTCCCTTAAAGCAGTATCACAGCCAGTGAATGCATGCAAAGAAAGTAAGGCACTTGAAAGAGCAGGTCCACATTTCTTTGCAACTGATTTAATAGAGATCAAACAAGATGATCGGTTGGTATTAGTAGCCATATATAAATCACAACTTAATTCACTTTGATGAGTAAGGCAAAGAAGAAAAAACATCCGTATCTGGAGTCTTAATGATAATGGAAGGGAAAGCAGTTGATGTATGCTTTGCATGAAGCAAAAGAAGGGTATCGGCTTCTTCATGGTCAGTTGTTAATTCTGGCAAATTTCTGTGATGACTTCATTTGTGTCACTATGAGGACACAGCATGAAACATCCTTGGCTAAATGAAGCAATCACAGTTTTTCCATGAAATTCTTCTGCTAGCAATTTTTTTCCAATGCATCAACATAAATAAGATGAGGGATTCTTTATTTTCACCAGATATGAGGAATTTTCGAAATTGTACCGGTGTTTTCTGTTTTTCATTCAGGGCACGTAACAGGTGGTATGGGGTAATCAAACGGCGTCTTCTTTCAGAGTCTTTAATACTCCATGGATTGTACTTATCACAGACAAAGTCAACTCTTGATGACATATAAGTAGAAGCAAGCTTGATTACATATCTAAAAACATAAATACTTAGCTCACAAAAACTTGATGGAACATGGTCTGCAAGCTGTTGTATTACTGTCATTCCATCTAATATCAGTGCTGCATTTTTTGGAATATTGTTAATTTTCATATCAGGAAACTTTACAAGAAAATAACGAAATAATGCAGCTTTGTTGGTACGCTGCAAAGAACCATCAATGTTACTTAGGCTAGATGGGAACTCTGAAAGGCAATGTGAAAAAATTTCTTCCAGGTCAACTTTTCGGGTTCTTGCTACTATAAGAAGCCTAGTGAGAAGGTCTTTATCTGCTTTCAAGCAATCTGCTTCCTTCTTGCTCTTTTTTGTGAACGCTTTTTCTGAAGATCACTAAAAGTTTTTATCTTCATTGACTTTAATGGTGCATTCAACTCCACATTTTTCAAAATTAGTCGTTGTTGAACAAACTGATTAGAAATATTACAGCCTTGTTCATGTGCTGTCAAAATGTCATCTTTAATTTCAGAAGATGCTACTTGGCCAGATGCAATGTTAATTAATTCTTCTTCACAATATGCAAATGAGTTTTGCATAGACTCGATTGTCTGCATGACACTTCATCATTTTGATATCGAGAACTACTCAGGTCTTTTTTATTATGGCAACCATCTCCTTTTCCAGCCATTTCAGTACAGTTTTTAGAGATTTGAGCACATTGATTAAAAGATAAAATCCAACGATGAACAGCATTGTCATTATTTGGGAATCCAATCTGCCCACTTCTGGTCTTGCTATCTCTATTCATTGTCTGTTCAATCGTCTGGTCCATTGCTGTCTGACTAAAGGGGTACTGGTTTTGTTGCTGAACTACAAAATCCCCAGCAGCAAGATGCTTTGTTATTGCAGGGTGGGTATCTGGAACAGTAAGCATCTCATAGATATAAACAGGAAGATATCTAGCATAGTTCAAATGGTCATATGCAAAATACCAAGGTACCATTTCTGCTGCTGATTTCAGGTGAAGGGCCCAATCTCCTGTTCGTGTAGCACGAATAAAATTTAAAAACAAATCTGCCATATTCAAGTAACTCATCCAAAAAGGAAAAGTTGGAAATTGGCTGCATCTCTCTTGAATAAATAAGGATAGTTTGCTTTCAAACTTTAAAATCATTTGATGTGCAGAGATCTTGGAATTGTTTTTTGGGAAAAGCATAATATAAATTTTTAGACAATGCAATGAATTTAGCTTTTTCTTCTTCACTTTGTGTTTCAATAAAAGTAGACAGGAGTTTCCTCAGACAATTTTTATGACTCTGACACTTCGATTATAGTGCCTGCCTTTCATGACTCCAGGTAGTGATCCTTGTGCCACTGTTCCAGCTTCAAGTAGGACATCAGCTAGCCCCGAATCTTCAAAGCGCTTTCCAATGACACTGAGAAATGACATGCAGGTGTGGAACTCACCAAGTCTGACAATTGTTTTTTGCATATACATGGCATCATTCCAACGTACTTGCTGTGCTTTAGCATAAAATGCAAGATCAAATGTTAATACAATACATTCAGTTTCAAGCTCATCAGCAATAGCAAGACTTTTCAAAAATACTGCATTCACAGTATTTTGTTGAGTTGGGTTACCATTGACCACAGACAAATATCCAATATTGCTTTTTGGTGGTATTTGGTCCTGTAATAAAAGAATATTGAAACCTGTCCAACCTGGAATTGGAGTAGTGTTTTGGTTGTCACTTTCACAGTGCATATTGATTGATCATGGTCATAGCCAAATCAGTAATGCTTGTTTTGGTCTCACAAAATGATTTAAATAAAGTATTTTGAATGCTGTCAATTGAAACTGAAAGTAGGAAAGGGCCTACTCTTTTTGCCACATAATATTCTGGTATGGGCACTTCATTTAGCATCACACTGCGCTTCTTACTCCTGATCATTTGGGGGGCTGGTCTTTTTTCTATTGCGACATCTTCAATATGTGATAAGTGATCAGAAGTTAGCTGCTGCACTATGATCCCATTTGTATTATCGGTTGTTCCCTTACCACTCAGAGTTTCTTCTCCAAAGTCATTATTATCCCAGGCTAAATGTGTAAAAGTTTTCTTTTTAAAACCCTCTGGAATGTTACTTTTTGATAGCTGTTGTTCAGCCAAAGCCGTATCCAGTTCTAGAGTTGGGCTGCGGCTTATAGAGTGCCCAAACCCATTTAAAATGCCTATAGGTTTTGACTGACCAGTCCAGTGTCGAACAGCCATTCCCAGTGCATAATGCTTTGGTAAAAACAAATTTCCTCTGTGAGAAAGGTTCAGAATATCTTGTGCTATGGCAAGTAGCTTTCTCTTATCTTTCTCAGACACAGTAATAAATCTATTCTTCATTTCAATTTCATCAGAAAGACCACACATCAATGCCAATGCATTAAAAAGTTCTACAGGAATTATCTTCATAGCACATTCTGTAGTTACACTATTGCTCTTAGGAGGCCAAGATGTTGGTGATTCCACAGAAATAATCTGATTTCTTAAATACATGCTAGCATGATACAAATTGTACCTATTGTTTTCATCGCCATCAAAATGTATTGCACAAATATTCGGGGAATTAATTTTCGCCGTATTCTAAAATTTTTGAATTTAAGGGAGATAACTACTAGCCTAAGAAACGTCATATTTACTCAATTGTTATCTCCCTTAATTGATTTTTATGCTCAAATTTACCGATAAAATATTCAATTTAAAAGGCAATTTATAAAAAAATGCGCATTTCTAACCTGGAGAACTTTTTAGATTTAGACTCTACGGCATCGAAACTCCCGAAATCAAGTAAAATTTTTTATATAAATTTTATGTCCACGGAATGAAACGAAAATCGACCGTGGCCTATAGCCTATCTTCCTAAACCCGATATATTGAAGCCCAACGTATTGAGTTATGGATAGCTAGAATGCAATATGTTTGGGGTAACGTGATTGTAAAGGTTATAAAATCCATTCATGGACCCTCTAGGCCTTATCACAGAGTTTCTTTGTTTTTATTTCATCATTTCACCTGAAGCGAGGCGGGAATGCCACTAGTATGCAAGGGGTTACAGGGAAAGAGAAGAAAAGATAGAGGGAAGTCACGCCACGTCGGTGAAAAAGTGACTGAAGTTAAGATGACAAGTCAGGATCAATTACATTACAGATATTTCTTTAGATTTTGTCACGTATCTATTGATGGACAGCAGAAACGCCAGACCAGACATGACAGCACTATGGACGAAATTTAGATTTGTAAATATGCAAGATGGACTCTGACAGGGAACCAAACTTCCTTGCAGTAGATGCAGCCATTGATTCGATATAGTTGCTCCTCTACAAGTCAGTGGAAAACGTGAAGCCAAGAAGGTACAGTATGTTGCTCTCCAATAGTCTAGTGCTAATCATGCTGATAGCAGGCAGCAAAACGTTCTATATTGTGGCTAAATGAAAAGAGTTTTGTTTTTGAGGCGTTAAAATTTACAAGCCATTTCCTGCCCCAGTTAACCACTGATTTGAGGTATTTTTTGTTGTTAAGTGTACGGTTTTCATTTGCTCATGGTCTCTATCCAAGGCCTCACAGCCCTCTCCATCACATCCTTATAATCAGTAGCACTGGCTTTTAAGCCCTGGAGAAAAAGTGAAAAACCATGACAAACCACTCTTTGTTCATAACTCTCAAGACTGTCACAGTTGTCGGACACTTTCTGTCCATAATAGTTGGATTTTTCTTTGAGTCGCAGCATAAGCATCTTTCATTCCTTCGGTTAACAATTTGGTTCTGGCCAAAGAAAAAAACAAATCCTTCCAGGCTCTTGATGTTTTAATTTACATAACAAACGATTTGTGCGGATTAGATGTGGTTATATTTTGTCTTTGCAGACAAGAATTGGTCACTCCACATAACATATGACTTGTATCGAAAGGCTTCGTGCACAATTCTTTGGACAGAATCTCTTGAAATCTTGAACCCCATAGCAATGGTATTAACTGACTATCTGGGGTTCTTGTCAATAATTTTCTGTACCTTTCATACACATTTGGGTGTTCCGGTGGTATCAGGAGACGTAGCAGGCATTTTACGTTTAGCTACTGCAGTAGAACCACCGTCACCGGCTTGCCAGTTCTTTGCGAAATTTAACAACAAACGACTGTACACCTTTAAAGAAGCGGGCAATCTCTAAATCACTACGCTCTGCTTTGAAGCCAACGATTATAGCGTGACTTTTTATTTTCTGAGTTAGATTAATTGTTGTCATTTATCTGAAAAAAAGAAAAAGAAAAGATAATCGGACTAAGGTAGAACTAAGTTAGGGTTATTAAGAGACCTATCCTCAAAGAACTGATGAAGAATTGTTAGACTTTAAGACTTAAATCATCAATAATGTTGCCCGATTCATTGGATCGTCTTACGGGATGATAGCAGTAAGTATAAAGTCTTTTACTGTCACTTCTTACTGATTATTACATTGTTGTTGCTCTCCAAGAGCATCTCAAGGTAGAAAATGAATGAGATTGTTTACACTATTTACATCGTTCGGGCTGTTGTCCTCATTTAAATTGTCATATCCACGACGTTTCGGCCGTTGTGCGCTTCGAACGTGATGTACGTTGGAATTTAGAACCGAACCCTTTATTTAGTCCAAGGGGGTGATAGTTTTAATTTTATGTATTTTGGGGGTATTCCAATTAAGTTAGTAACTCAACTCACTAAGTTTTGTTCCCTCTGCTGGGGTCAGGTATTGGTCAAGTCACTTTTTGGATTTATTAATCGACGCTTTTTATCCACTGGGCCATGTATTCTTAAATGAAGACAACAGCCCGAACGATGTAAATTGTGTAAATAATTACAATATCTCATGTCCGAAATACAGACAGATATTGAATATAGTTTTCTTAGGGACGTAAGAAGGGAATGGTAGAAATGGAGATTATGAGCATATGTAAGATAGATAACGATTTTTAATCATTTCATTCTAAGCAAGATAATTTAGCCTCTAAGATGCAAGTAGTTATTGATTGTTAGACAATGTTTGAAAAAATACTATTTAGAAGAATGAATAATAAAAGAACCGGAATTAAGAAGACGGATGATCATTTGAAGTGGTTAAGCTTGGAGAGATCAAAGAAGCATTCATTTCGTAGCTTGTTCCACAAAGCAGTAAATCCGAATGGAACTTTATGGGATAATATAATGAACACTACAATATTTGTCTTGCAAGACAAAATTGTTGTGTTCATCTGAAATTTAAAATTTAACTTTCAGATGAATACAAGAATTTTGTATTCTAAAGTAATGAACACTACAATATTTGTCTTACAATAAACAAGCCCAGATGATGACATTGTGCTATGTCGAAAGTACACGAAATAAATAATATGTATCATTTTTCTCTCGTCCTTTAATAAAGACATCAAAAAGCTAGTCCGTGAATATGAAAGGATTCAATTGAAAATAAGTAGACAAAACTTGCCTAAATTATTTCAATGAGACATGTCTCAAAGAAAACATGCTGCCAAAATATACGCACATATATATATATATATATATATATATATATATATATATTTCGGCAATTATTCATGTATTCTGTTTTTTTAATGTTAGAATCAGAAGAAAATAAAGCGCCTTGGAAAGAGATCGGTGTTAAGATTGAATAAAGAATTTGTATTTGAAAAGCAGGAGAAAAAAATGTCTGAGAGTTCGATCCTTAGGAAATTTTGGACTGAATAATTCATAGTATAATTAGAATATCTCATTTGAAAACTTCAACTGATGCGATTTCTATGTTCTTATTTTGTTGAGTGCTGTCATTGGCTTCCAGTATGAAAACGATTTTGAAAAAAATTGAAACCACTCTGCATTCTGATCAATCATTAATAAATACAAAATGAACGTTTTCATCATTTTCTGTTGCATTCACTTGATTCTTTCTGAAGACAATACGAGTGATTTTCTGCACATCCTATTAGCTTTGACTTTTCTGTGTATTGTCGACAGATAGAAATCCAAAGAAAGGAAAAAAAAGAAAGAAAGAAAAAAAGAAAAAGAAAAAAAGAAAGAAAAAGAATGAGTGGAATAGGGCCATAAAATAATAATAATTATAATAATTATAATACTAATTTATAATAATAATAATAATAATAATTATAGTAATAATAATAATAAAATGTGTGTGAAAATGAAGAGAGAGAGAGAGCGAGAGAGAGGGGGAATTTAGATAGAAAATGAATGACAAAGATTATGAGAGATTGTGAGGGAGATAGAAAATGAAAGAAGGAAAGAAACAAATGAACGAACGAATAAATGAACAAATAGGAAGAAAGAATTAAATTCAATGTGATACAATGTTTTTATTTCTGAATAACAGCAAAAAACAACATCTACAAGATCAATACTACTACTGCTACTACTACTAGCAATAATAATATATATATATATATATATATATATATATATATATATATATATATATATATATATATATATATATATATAATATATATAATTAATAAGAACGAAATAGTGAGATGTAGACAAAATCAGAATTAGGACGAGGAGAAAAGATACAATACATATAGTTAGTAGATGTAGTGATATATATCTATATGTATATCTATCTATCTATCTATCTATATATATATATATATATATATATATATATATATATATATACATATGTGTGTGTGTGTGTGCGTATATATATATATATATATATATATATATATATATGGAGGAGAATGCAAGTGACGTGAGGGAGGAGAAAATAAAGAAAGAAATCAGAATGAACAAATGTTCTCATATCGTACTAGAAAGTTAGCAAATAATAATAATAATAACAACAACGATACTAGTACTATTCATTTATACACATATACACATATAGAGAGAGGGTGGAAGAGAGAGAATAAAGAGGGAACCACAGATACAGATAGAGAGACGCATGCAGAAACAGAATGAGAGATTGCGACGCAGATCATGAATGGTGACAGAGTGAATTATGGGATAGATAGATAAATAGATAGATAGATAGATAGATATACGGTATATATATATATATATATATATATATATATATATATATAAATAGAGAGAGAGATAGGAAGAGAATGCGGTATAGATAGATAGATAGATAGATAGATAGATAGATAGATAGATAGATAGATATATGATATATGAAGAGAATGCGGTATATATATATATATATATATATATATATATATATATATATATATATATATATATATATATATATATATATATATATATATATATATATATGTATGTATATATATATAGAGAGAGATAGATAGAGAGAGAGAGAGATAGGAAGAAATATATATCTATATATATCTGATAGATAGATAGATAGATAGATACTTGGAAAATGTGAGAGATAAATATGAGAAGAATGAGATAGATAGATAGATGATAGATAGATAGATAGATAGATAGATAGAAAGATAGATAGATAGAGATACAGAGATAGAGATACAGAGATAGTGATAGAGAGATACCAAGAAAATACGATAAATCGATAGATAGATGGATAGGTAGATAGATTTGACAAAGCTAAGATAGATAGATAGATAGATAGATAGATACTTGGAAAATGTGAGAGATAAATACGAGAAGAATGAGATAGATAGATAGATAGATAGATAGATAGATAGATAGATAGATAGATAGATAGAGATACAGAGATAGAGATACAGAGATAGAGATAGAGAGATACCAAGAAAATACGATAAATCGATAGATAGATGGATAGGTAGATAGATTTGACAAAGCTAAGATAGATAGATAGATAGATAGATAGATAGATACTTGGAAAATGTGAGAGATAAATACGAGAAGAATGAGATAGATAGATAGATAGATAGATAGATAGATAGATAGATAGATAGATAGATAGATAGATAGAGATACAGAGATAGAGATAGAGAGATACCAAGAAAATACGATAAATCGATAGATAGATGGATAGGTAGATAGATTTGACAAAGCTAAGATAGATAGATAGATAGATAGATAGATAGATAGATAGATAGATAGATAGAATACAAATACTGAAAATATGACGAGTAGGAAAATTTTGTATTTGACGATTAATTAGGCGAAAAAGTTTGGTTGAAAATGAAAAATCGAAAAAAAAAACCCTAAAACAAAGCAGTGATTTATCAAACTACGTGTGATAGTGATTAAAGGAACAGGAGAGAAAGAAAAAGGGAAAACAATGGGTGGGGGGCAAATATGTGAATATGAAGAGAAGAGTGAGGTAAGAGTGGGACAAAGAGAGAGAGAGGGAGAGAGAGAAAGAGAGAGAGAGAAAGAAAGAGAGAGAGAAGGGAGAGGCAAAGAAAATACAAGGGAGGTGCATTATGTAAATATGAGAGCAAAAGGAAGCGAGAATAAAGAATGAATGAAAATATGAATGTGAGTGGCAATATGAATATGAATGAGTAGGTTGTGAGTATAAAAACTGAGAGGACAATATGAGAGAGGGGTATTGAGAGAAGATGAGGGAGAGAATTGCTTATTATTCCGATTACATGAAAGCGATTCGAAAAAAAAATACAAACTAAGATCGAAGAAGATCGCGGATGATGAGAAATCAATGATCGAAGACAAGAAACGGTGATCGAATCAAGTGGTGGGTGTGAGCGGTTGAGTTGTAAGAGGAATTTTGATCGGAAGACGCTGAAAGATGGATCAGGGATCGAAGAAGGAAAATTGAAAAATGGGAGATCGGCTTGGATCGAAGATGAATAAGTTTTGATGCGTCATTAAGAAAGGGAGAAAGAAAGAAAGAATGGCAAAGCAAATCAAAGAAAGAAAGAGAAGAAAAAATGAAAAAGCAAAGAAAGGAAAAAAAACCCAAAAGAATGAAGGAAAAGAAAGCAAAAATAGAAAGAAAGACAGAAGGTAATAATGGCAAAGCAAAAGAAAAAGAAGAAACAAAAAAAAAATGAAAGGAATCAAAATAAATAAATAAATAAAGAAAGAAAGAAAAAACAAAGACTAGAAAAGAAAGGAAAGGAAAATAAAGAGAACGAAAGAAAAATCTATGAATAATGGATGACTTAATGAAATAAAAGGAAGCAAAAGAAATACAGAAAGGAAGTGAAAGTAATTTATTTAATTAATAAACAAATAAAGGAAGTAAAAATGAGAAAGACGAATGTAATATACTTATTACAAATAAATCAAAGAACTGAAGAAAGAAAGATAAAATGAAATGAAAGAGAGGAAGAATATAAGCGAAATGAAAGAGAACGAATGACAAAATAATGGAAAGAAAAGAACTAAATGAAAAAAAAAAACAAAAAATAGGAATGATGATAAATAAAAAAAAGTCAGAAAATTACAAGTGAACGAAACTGAGAAAGGAAGGAAGGAAAAATATTGAAAAGAAAGATACTGAGGAAATGAATGTTGATAATGTGGGAAAATGTGAGAGGAACATTTTCAAGAGGAAAGAAATAGTAAAAGGCGTAGAAAACGAAGAAAAAGTTTTGAAAAATAAAACAAAAAGAGAAGAATGAAACAAATAAATGAGGAAAGAAAAAGAAAACACGAAAAAAACTGAAAAATGAGAAGAAAAGAAATGAAGAGAAAAGAAAGAAACAGATTTCTGAATAAATAAGAAAAAAGAAAAAAAATGGGAGATAAGAAAGCGAAAAGAAGAAATGAAAAGAAAAGAAAGAAACATATTCCTAAATAAGAAAGAAAGAAAGAAAGAAAGAAAGAAAGAAAGAAAGAAAGAAAGAAAGAAAGAAAGAAAGATAAGAAAGCGAATGAAATAAACGGAGAGAAAAGAAAGAAACAGATTTCTGAATAAATAAGAAAAAAGAAAGAAAGAAAAAATGGGAGATAAGAAAGCGAAAAGAAGAAATGAAAAGAAAAGAAACATTCCTAAATAAGAAAGAAAGAAAGAAAGAAAGAAAGAGAGAAAGAAAGAAAGAAAGAAAGAGAGAAAGAAAGAAAGAAAGATAGACACTGGAAGATAAAAAGGCGAATGAAATAAACAGAGAGAAAAGAAAGAAACAGATTTCTGAATAAATAAGAAAAAAGAAAGAAAGAAAAAATGGGAGATAAGAAAGCGAAAAGAAGAAATGAAAAGAAAAGAAACACATTCCTAAATAAGAAAGAAAGAAAGAAAGAAAGAAAGAAAGAAAGAAAGAAAGAAAGATAGAAAGAAAGATAGACACTGGAAGATAAAAAGGCGAATGAAATAAACGGAGAGAAAAGAAAGAAACAGATTTCTAAAAAAGAAAGAAAGAAAGACACACACACACACACACACACACAAACTGGAAGTTAAGAAAGCGAAAGAAAAAAAAAAAGAAAGAAGAAATACACACATAAGAAAGAAGGAAACCAGACGGCAAGAAAAAAGAAATGAAAGAGAAAAGAAAGAAAATTATATCTAAATAAAAAAGAAAGAAAAAGAAGCCGACGGTCGAAAAAAGTAATAAGGTTAAAATGGGAAAACTAGCAGCTTCCAGAGAAAGAGCAAAGTGGAAGGGAATGTTTAAAATGCCATTTTCGAATGTTTGCATGAAGCATTTACATTCGATTCGCTAGTAAAAGATTAAAATATTCAGAATTAGGACAACGAATATTGGGACACAAGAGAAAAGATAAAATAATTCCTTCCCATCCATTTCTTCTTGAAAACAAAAATGTATCTTCTCACCGATTCAGTGAAATATCAACATCTTGATATCATCGAATGCGTTGCAATCAGAGCCTGCAATTCACGTGATTCCTTATAGACGACGGCTACAAATCTTCACGACTATGACGAACAGTAGATATCGACCCTCGTTCCATTTATGGATGCATTTGCAGATCTTGAGATTTTATTTTGAAGCCGTGTTTGTAGGAAGTAAACATGAGATTTACTGGAAGAAAAACAACATCGAATCTTAAAAATCACTAACAACGACATAATCTAATATATAAATCTCAATGTCTCTGCATGTGTATAAGCGTCCGTTCAATACACACACATATATATATATATATATATATATATATAAAAGAAAAGAACAGTAAGATATATAATCCTGTGTTCTTATAGGTATTTTTATTTTTACAAAATAGTGCTCAATGTAAGTTTACAGAGCATTAATATTATAAATTAATTGATTTAAAATATGTTTTTTCGCTACACAGTTCTAACCATGTTTCAAAAATGGAAGCTAAAAGCGTCGATTTTAATTTTGTAATTTAATTTAATTACAAAATTAAATTCGAGGCCTTTAGCTTCCATCTTTGAAACATGATTAGAACTGTGTATTAAAAAACCTTATTTTTAAATCAATTAATTTAATTATATATATATATATATATATATATATATATATATATATATATATATATATATATATATCACATATTACATGCTGGTTCTAATAAGATAGTGTTCGATTTATAGTAACAGAGCTATAATATTAATAATAAATATACATTTCTCCTTACAGGTAACACAACGAGTTTAATACACAAATACAGTTATTAGGCGCTAACTGCAAAATATCTGTCTTCCTGTCTCTGTCTGTCTTTTTTGGCTCTCTATCTCTGCATATATATATATATATATATATATATATATATATATATATATTTTTAAATATATTTTTGTAGGTACAAAATTTAATGATCGAAATAAGTGTAAAACTTAATATTACAAGACATATTAAAACAATATTAAATATATATATATATATATATATATATATATATATAAAATGCCATCCATATATATATAGAGAGAGATAGATAGATAGATATATAGTTATATATATAACCAATTTGTATTTTGTTTTAACAAACCATCAGTCTCAGTTACACGGCAGTTTGTAGTATTTAGGCCTAGTAACATATATATATATATATATATATATATATATATATATATATATATATATACATATATATATATATATATCTCTCTCTCTCTATATATATATATATATATATATATACATATATATATATAGTAACCCGGATATAAGAGAAACCCGGATATAAGAGAGATTTTATCTGGTCCCAAATTAGAGCCTGTGTTAATGTATATAAAATAGACCAAACCCGGATATTAAGAGAAACCCGGATATAAGAGACTTCTTCTCCGGTACCGACAACTCTCTTATATCCGGGTTACACTGTATATATATATATATATATATATATATATATATATTCCCTGGCATGAACGGATTTTACTTATAATGAAACATTATTTCATATTATTTTAAGCGTTACATGTAATTTCCCCCTATAAAGGTATGAATTCATCTCTTCACCCCCAGCTATGGAGAAATAGCAAGACAGACTGTAGCCTATAGTGGTGCAACTGGTCTAGGACCATACTGAATTCAACATCTGAATGGTCGGTGATTAAGCCGGTTCCCCACCCACACTCGGTTCTACGGAAGAGTGTATGTAGAACCCCAGCTGTACAAAATAAATTACTTTAGACGGTACTTTGTAGACAGAGTTGATAATAATAAGGCTTCTTTGGTCTACCGTAGGAACTAGAAGCCTTTTCTACACACGATCTTTACTTTGTGTCTTTTTGGTCCTTCTGCCACACTAATGGCAGCTATAAATGTCAGGGTTGATTTTCACTTTATGAAAGAACTCAGAGCACTTTAGAAGACCACGCTTTAAAGATGTTAAGCGTTAGCTACTATGCAACAATATGTGCTTCGTAGAAATCCTTGCTTCTCGATTCAAATTCTTTCTTTTTCAGCATTTCGAGATCTGTCTGGTTATGATCCAGCCATTTGAATTGAAACCGAGACAACCACGTTCGTTTCAAGCTCTCTCGTTGGAGACTCAATCAATTATCCCAGCATCCATTTTAATTTTAAAGCAAATTTCACTTCCGGTAATGCGATTTGCTTAGTCCACAGAGTTTTCTATTAAATTATCGAGTTACATTTTAGCGACGATTACCAGAACACGAAGTGATTTAAATCTTGACACTAGAGGAGGGATGACGGACATAGCTAATATGTTGTTTTTTTTTCCCTAAAAATGTTCTTCCTGAGAATTCGCTGATATATTTGCTCAGTTATTATGAATGTGATTGAAAAGAACGTAAATACCGTAAGATAAAATTATAGTGATTTTCTATGCTTAACTTAGTTGTGGCACAAGGTTGAAATTATGGGGCACCCAGTAAGGATCGAACTGGAAACCTAATCCTAAACAGGAAACAAGGGATAAACCTCTACGCCTATTAAAAATATGCCGAAGGAATGTGAACTGGACGATAGGAACTTGTGGAGAGTCATGATAGTTCACACGCCGAAAAGACACGGCATCAGGTTCTTATTTTTTTTTAAAAGACGGCGCTACGAACTTTGAGCGCTTATTTACTATTTTTAAATAACATGACTTCAGATTATTGGACACTAACTTGAAACGTGGTAAGGTCATTTTTTTACAGCTACTTAAGTATATGCTTTTCGTTACGATCGAACAATTCTACAGATCATTTTCCGATTATCACAGAAAATCGACTCATAAACCATTATTAGTTATTATGTACCATGCGTGATATACGCTTAGGCGATCATGTATCTTTCGTTACATGACTGACGAGTCAGATTTTTTCCCGCAGTAGGTTGCCATTTCTTTCTGCGGTACACCAGTTGCCATCCAAGGCTATAGAACCCGGCCTATCCTGCTATTTACCCATAGTTGTTGGGAGAAGGAGAGGATTCTCACCTTTCCCCAAGGGTATTAGCACGTAAGTGAATGTAATGGATTCGATTGAAATTTGAACTCAGCTCTCCGATTCCTCAATCCAAGCTGCTATATGGATAGCGTGTCTCCCTAAATATTATACTTCGCCAAAATAATGTATCGTTTTTCTTCTTCAACTGCTCGTTTAGGAACGCTGATATTGTTGACCTTCTGTCAGAAACAGGGAATACAAAGAGTTTTGATTTTTTCCAGTTGCACGCGAACGTCTCGGCTTGTTCGTGCCTCCATTTTCGGCGAGCTTATGTTCGTTTGTACATTTGTCTACCTTATCTGATTTCCTAAAATGTGATATCAGAAGTTCGTTTCCTTCCACAACCTTCATGGCCTTCAAAACTCTTGCCTCGTTGTGGAGACTTCTGGAATCAATTATTTTCCAAACGCCTGATTGATGTTTCCCGCAGTTACATCCAATTCTGCAGCCATAGATGAGACTTCTTGTACAGTTTTCTTTCTTTGTGTTGCTGTTTCGAGTCGATAAATCTAACACGAAGAGATCGGAAACTCGAGAAACCTAAGAAAGATTCTAAGTGATAAATGGGCACTTGAAAATCATATCACAGATGAAAATGTCATTGATCACTGGACAAGCAACGTCGGATCATAATTGCAACGCGCGGATTAAGCAAAATCCATCCGTATAGCGGACAGTGTGACTACTGTTTGTTAGCGCTAAAAATGAACAGGTATATATGAGCAGCACAGTGAAATTAATTTGAAACAAATAAGTAAGGCAAAACACACATATACTACATTGATCCTATGTAGAAGTCCGTGAAGTGATAATTTGATTCTGAAAGATCTTGATTGTTGTCAAAAATATCCTTCCCTACATAATTTTTACATATTTTTTTTTTATTGATGCAATGCTCCTGGCCGGTGTGTACTACCCCAAACCTAACGGCTGGAAGGGGACCAAGTCTGTTTGGAAGCCCCAGGCAGTGCTTTGGGATCCTCGCTATTTTTTCAACATTTTCTTTTTCTACTGATATTTATATACAAATAAAACTAAGGACAATTAATATTTTTCGCAGATTTTGACATCATTCTGGGTGTCTTTGTTTTTGTCCAAATCCATGAATTTGTTTTGCGCATGCCAAGTCGTGATAAAAACATTATATAAAATTTACTTTTTTTGAATAAATTTACTTAATGTTGAATGTATTAAAATCATTCAGCTATTTAACATGAAAAATCTCAAGTTGATGTGAAAACTGCGGCAAACATTGCTGATTTATATAAGATGGTATGATCTATTATGACATGTCTTTAATTTGTATTTAGTTACATTGTTTATTTTCAACTTTTCTTGTTGAATTGTTCACCTATATTGCATACGATCCATTATTGTACATAATTAGGTTACAATGAAGTTTCTATTTTATATGAATATTACCTTATCAGATGTAGTCGAGTGGGAGACATTATAAATTTGGAACGAGACTCTTTCACCTGCCTTGGCTCTGCTAATATTGATATAATGAAAAACTCATGTTTGCAAAAATGCGTTTTTATCCGTGTTTTCTTGCTCGGTGTGTATATTAATATTCATGATCCCCATCCGTAATTTATAGTAGGAACCAAAATAGATTGATCTGCGAGAAAACAAACTAATAGTTTTCTTGCAGTAAAGCACATTCACTGATTTCTTTTATCGGTGTTTTCGCTTTCCGCTTTTGCCGTTTAAAAAGAGGTGGTCATTAAAGCATCAGTTACATCATTCCATTTCATCAAGGGCTTGGGTAAAATCTCTCATTATAGGGTATCTTATTATCGCTGGTTCTGTGTACCGCTATTTCAGCTACACCAGTGGTTCTAAACCTTTTTTTCTTCGCCAGTGCAACCTTTATCTCATATGACGGAATGTCATATAATATTGAAATTTTTTTTTATTCTTTTCCATATTAGCACATATACATTTACTTGGATTACTTTTTATAGAGCAGCTTTCTGTCACGCACGATAGGATCCAAATTCTGTTAATAAAAAAAAACAAGAAAAAGTAAAAGAGTTCCGCTCCTTCGCTGAGACCCAGAAATTCTTCCTGGGGGGAATTTTCCTTTGGTTGAGAACCTCCGAGTCACACACTGTCAGCTTTAGAATTAAATAAATTTTTATTAAATAATGGTACCAAAGCGCATTATTATTGACACTGGAAATTCGGATATGCCGGAAGAAGCCATAAAATACCCCCATTTAATTGCAAAGGTCAGTGTTCTTGAACTACTAAAATAAAATAAATTTTATCCCGACCTTGTTACGATCTTCAGAAAGAACGAATCTTATATCCATCCGATGAACTATTTTATTATTAATTATTGTGGTTAAACCTTCATCATTCGTCATAAGTCACATGACCAGCGTACTATTGTCGGAGGATTGCTGCACAAGTGAACACCTGACCATCTCCCTCGTTATATCTCGGCTGCGTGCTAATGCCTGAATCTGTGTGAATGATATTCCATTACACTCAGTATCATTGTTAGACCATTTTCGTTACTTTGCCCTTTTTTCTTTTACCGAAGGAGAAACCTTGTAGGATGGTAGTGGAAAGATTGTTGGCTTTTATGACGTGTTTATGAAGACTCACTGGGATAGTGAAAGAGGCCTTCCAAAAGCTAAGCAAAGTATTAAGAAACAGAAATTTTTCACTAGAAAAAAACAAAAAACAAAAAGTACTGAACTGTTATGTAATATCAACTTCCATATATGGCAGTGAAAGCTAGACAGGTTCTTCAAAAATGAATAAGAGACATAAATAATAGTTTCTTTTTTCTCTTATTTTGTTCATAGTAGAACCACTTTTCAGTTGCTTCATTTTGATGTCTATATTTCCTTGTTCGCATCTTCGGCTAAGAATCGAATTAAAATATCAATAACCTGTTATGGTTTGGTGGTCGTCTTTCGTTGTGAAGAGCATGCAAAATTTTTAATAGTTTTTGCAGTTGGATTGACAAGGTACTTTTGCTTCTTTTTGTTTACCATGATCTGCCATTCATTCGTGTTAAGTATTTATATATGGTTCTTTGATAGGAGAGATGACAGATCAATCTTCTCAAGAAATAAAAATATTTGGAGGTTTTCAGGCTTATATATATATATATATATATATATATATATATATATATATATATATATATATATATATATCCACCAGGTAAATAAAGGGCTGTTGCATTCTGATCTTCTGATCTGCTTAAAAGGCAAAATAGCTCCTTGAAAGAATGAAGCAAATGGCAGAAAATAAGATTTCCAGAGACATGAGAAAAATCAGGCGCAACTGAGGAAATAGAATTTGAATCTAAATGTGCATTTGGCCAAAAATATTCGCATATGGGTTATGTCATTTTATGTTCAATTGGTGTTAAATTTTGTGGCAAAGGCATGAAATCAATTATTTCTGCACACTCGGTTGACGTCAGTTATCTTGTTAATATGGGAAAATGGACAGTTGAGAAAACCACTCCACTATAAACTATTTAGCAATACAAACAATTCAATCAATTCACTGCCGAATTTGATATAGTTCAATTGTATTATATAAAAATGATGAGCAATTTGTGCGTGGTATATCTTAATGCGTGCATCGCTGAGTGGTTAGGAAATTCGTTTTCCGACTATGGGACCCGAGTTCAAATCCCATCGATTTATCAGTAAGGTGACTTCTTGATGTTAGCATGCAGTACGTTTGGAAAGTGCTTGGAAAGCCACACCACGGGTTGACTTGTGAGTGAAAGTGAATAGTATTTGGGAGAATCAGATCCCGAACTACCGCCAGTAACGAGGAACGGATGTCTCCTCGAGGAGGCGCCGTACCTTGAGAGAATATCGAAACTCAAACTCACATCCGAGCTCAAGTGGAATCCTTATATACCATTCATCGCTAAAGATGCACGTTAAATGATCGGCTCGCTGTAACCACTCCAGTAAACACTTGACTCCTCATGATATCCTTACCCCCCTCTTCGACCTGACTTGTAATTCCAGAATTTCCAAGTCAGGCCTAAAATGGTGTACTGTTGCCATATTTGGGCAGGAGCTGCCGTCCTCACTACCCACTCTTGACGGAGTTCAAAAACACCTTCGAGAGGACGAAGTCAATCGCTGTTCTTAGTAATTAAATTACTAAGAACAGCGATTGACTTCGTCCTCTCTTTACCCATAAACACATGCAAAATGAGCATAAAAGAAGGAAAGGGTTCGAGTTCTTGTTGGAGAATAATTATTTTCCAAACTCCAGCCTCTCTCTCACAGGCGGAATGTGTCGAGTCTTTCACTACTCTATCGCGACTACCATGGAGATTGCTCGGACGAGCGACATTCCTTGGTTCCGCCATGGCTAGGACACGCTATGCCACATACATAGTAACAAACCACCTAAATTCTCTCCGAGAAGTAATTACTCACTCAAAAAAACTTCTTTCCGCGAACTATTTGTGGAACAAACTCACAAGATGATGTTCCTCGATTACTACAATGCTAATTTGTTCAAGTTTAGAGTTAATCGCCATCTTCCTCTATTATCCATATAAACTATTCCTTAACGTTATCTCTACCTCGAGCGGCATCTGGGCTTTTTACATGGTGTTAGAAATATGGAAGCCGTCGGTGGTTGTGCTAACATGAAATCACAATTTATCAATGGTTTGAGCCTGCTGATCTTGTTCAGATTTGATCATGTCAGATAATGCGATCTTTCCCAGAAACCAATAATTAAGTTCTGCCCAGGATAGTTGCAGTATGAAACACATGTGGGTTCTGTGGGTATTGAACAAACACAAATGTGCCTTAGCAGGCGTCTGCAACAAAGATTGGTTAGCCGCCCTAATAGACAGGCATACACAGATACGCGTAGCCAGCCACCATTGTATGATTTTTTTTAATTAATCGACATGTGGGACCACGGTAAAGATTTTGGAAGTAACAAAATATAAATGACTACCCCTGTACGCTTCTTTGGTGTTTATTGTTGAGTATTTTTTTTTTTTAACTGGGTTAAATTTCAAATAAAATAAAGGATTGGTGATTATAGCCATTAATGGCCACAGTGCTAAAATCACTAATCCTTTATTTTTTATGGCTTCGCTCGCATCCTTTTTCTTTTGTCTTTAAATTCGGTTAGATGATGCTAACTATAAGTGGTGACATGTGTGGCTGAAAACTTTTTTATTTTGTCCTCCTTTTATGTGTTGTGTCCCTTCGATTATGGCTCTCCATTTCTCCCTGTTTTTTGTAGCTTTCGATAACATTTGACTTTTGGCTATTTCTCAAAGACCCTGATCAGCCATCCATTTACCCGTTAAGTATGTCACGCGTTGCATTCCCTCCTTGCTCTTTCCCTTAATCCGCCCTGTGAGTATCAAAATTGCCAAGCCCTTCTTTTTCACAACGTGTCCCATGAATTTCAGCTGCCTATTCTTGATGTTAATATAAGGTTTCACCTTGTTTGCGAACAATTATAATAGAATAAGTACAATACCCATGTAGCAGTTCATTTCTATGTCGCTACAATTTATATCTAGAAAGCTGTATTACCGAAATTGACCACCCTTCTATCGTAAATAATAATTACAAAGATATATATATATATATATATATATATATATAATGATTTAAACGATGCCCATTTTTATTGATAAGGTAATTTTGGTTAAAAAATCAGGAAATGTTATTATTTTAATATTAGTACATACATATCGTTAAAATGTTGAAACTCTATACCATATATATATATATATATATATATATATATATATATATATATATATATATATATATATATATATGTGTGTGTGTGTGCATGTGTGCGTGTGTTTGTATTTATGCGTAAAGAGTGGTGTGCATAAGCACGTATGCGTTTAAATCGTTTTATTTATATTATATATTTTTGCTGTTTAGCTTTGGGGGAACAAATTGTTTATTTCAATCCATTTATTTTTAGGAAATCGGAAAGGTGGGAAACAAGGTCATAAAACATCTCTGGCTTTCGATTTATATATATATATATATATATATATATATATATATATATATAGATAGATAGATAGATAGATAGATAGATAGATAGATAAGGAATAAGATAAGACAGATATAAACAGGATGAGATAGATAATGAACAGACTGCGATTTATATATATATATATATATATATATATATATATATATATATATATATAGAGAGAGAGAGAGAGAGAGAGAGAGAGAGAGAGAGAGAACGACAGATAGATAGAGAAAGATGGATATAAACAAGATGAGATAGACAATATAGATAATGAACAGACTGATATATATATATATATATATATATATATATATATATATATATATATATAGATAGATAGATAGATAGATAGATAATATTAGTGGTAAGTATACACATACATATGCAAAAATATAAATATATATACATACATACATACACATATATATATTTTGTATAAAGAAAAATTCCAAGAGGATAGAATTCAGGTAGAACTCAATGTCCAGGACAGAGTAAGGATATAATAAAAAGGCTTAAACACTAATATTCCATGGTTATAATTTGTAAATACGATCCAATTCATCAGACCTACAAATTCAAAAAGAAAACAGAAAAAACAACTCCGGAAATAAAAAATAAATTCTAGAGAGAGTGTAAGTATGAGAGTGTGGGAGGAATGTGAGAGCTAAAGAGAGGGGTAACAGACGAGAGAAGGTGGGGGATTAAAATTTAACAGAGAGAAGTTTTAAAGAGGGGAGTCACAGACGGTTTAAGTGAGAGAAATATGAGCATTTACTTAAATATTTGTATCTATAAAAAAGAATGTATAAACATAAAAATGTATTAATATATATATATATATATATATATATATATATATATATATAAATTATTTATTTAAAAATATGATTCAACCCGCTACATAAAGTCTCATGGTTCAAAACAAGAGCCGAAAACTTCAATATAATTATTTAAATTAAATTGAGTTTAAATAATTATATTGAAGTTTTCAAGTTTTGAAACATGAGACTTTATGTAGCGGTTTGAATCATATTTTTAAATAAATATAATATTATATTTATGCTCTACTTTGTATCGAGCACTATTTTTAAAAAATAATAACTAAAATACTAAGGGACTTTGGATTATTTACCTAACCAGTTCCTTCCTATTTTCTATATATTTTCACATATTATATATATATATATATATATATATATATATATATATATATATATATATATATATATATATATATATTCACTGAAAGGCATGTTACACCACGCTAAGTTTAAGGTGGTAGTACCATGTGAATATGGGACCAGGGGCAATCATTCAACTTCTCTTGGTATTTGCGCATTTGGAGACGCTTTAGGCGTCAGGGTTTAACCCTAACTCCTTCCTGGAGAGGGAGATATTCTCTGGGAGAATACTACATATTCACTATAATGGGATTTTGGCTGGTCAAGGAATCCTACTGAATTCATTTCTGACGTAATAATTCAAAACTTCGTCTTATTTTACTAAATGAATATAAAGCTCTCGAGAGGGGGACTAATGTTTTACAAACTTTTAATTGAGCCTAAATAGAAGTTCGATCTTCACCCAGTGAAATATTCCCATGGTTTTTCCTCAAAGTAAACGTTAGTAAATAATGACCCATCATAACTGCATTTTTTTTACGATATTCTAAAGCATCTTTTTTTTTTTAAAAAAAAAGTTTTATTTAATTCAACAAACATGTTCTCTCTGGTTACTTTTTTTAATTGTATTTTTCCAGTTTTCCAATAAAGCGCTGTACATTCCGATCAAAATTGTAGATGAACTGTCTGATTTCATCCGGATATACATCTAATTCAAAAATAGGAAAAATCAATAAAAAATATAGACAGACAAAACTAGTCGTTTGAATTTAACAAAACATGTTTAAATGAACTAAATACCTAAATAGATGTTTTTTTCATAAAAAAAAATGATCCTCGGTAATCTTGTAGGACATTGTTAATGTAATGAGTTCAACACTCATTGATTACTACATTATTGTAGCCCTGTGCCAGGTTAATTAATAAATATCTACAAGTTAATTAATATTTACTGAGCGTACACACCTGTTGTACAGTCAAATTTAGTTGGTTAACTTCGCAAATCATTACAATGATAGTGAATCCTCTCCTATTCTATGATTTCTCTGTGCGGAAGGTGTTATAAAGTGGAAAATAGATAGATAGATAGATAGATAGATAGATAGATAGATAGATAGATAGATAGATATATAGATAAAAGAAAGAAAGAAAGAAGGCAAGAAAGATTGATGTGAACAGACCGAGATAGATAGATAGATAGATGAAAGAAAGAAGGCAAGAAAGATTGATGTGAATAGACCGAGATAGATAGATAGATAGATAGATGAAAGAAAGAAACAAAGAAAGAAAGAAGGCAAGAAAGATTGATGTGATCAGACCGAGATAGATAGATAAAAAAGATAGATAGATAGATAGATAGATAGATAGATAGATAGATAGATAGATGGATAGATAGGCAGGCAGGCAGGCGACTATACTCCATTTTGGTATGACCTGACTTTAGTAAAGAAATAAAAGAAGGTGACAGGTATTTTCCGAGCCGTTACAAGGAACCACCAAACATTTTCCCAGCATCTTTATCGATAGAGTGTCTGATATGATTGGAAGGAAATGCGCGGTAACATTATAAAGATAAAGAAGAAAGTTGATTAGAAGAGGGTCAAGACTGAAGTGTCCATGGTAGCTTCCACGCTCGAGCGAAATTTTTTGGGGAAAAAATCTAAGCAGAACCTTTTGTTACGTTTGAAACAGCGAAGAAATGAGAGCAATTTGATTCTGTGGAAAAGGCCTGAACCGGTGTAAATAAGGAATGGAGCTCATGAAAATATTTTCTATGAGAATAGTGATAGATCATTTATAGACAATGGTGCGTCCTTTGGAAAGAGACTGAGGAGCTATTAATTTGGTTTTAATCCCAGAAGACTGTATCAAAGATTTTGAACTCTATTAAAAGCCGGAAATAGAGGTTTAATAAAAGCCATATTTTAGAATGCGTGTTTTAATATCAAGCGTATAGGCTTTCCACACTTCAGTCATTGGCGTAACGCATTCTTCTTTTTTAACTTCTAAGTTTACCCTTGTCCAGCTCTAAGATAAACTTAGTAAATAAAAATACAGCATGATACCCATCCAGATTCGATTATTACGTATTTACAACTTGAGCCAGATGAGATATATTCCTTATTCTCACCAGTTCAGACCTTTACAGCTTAGACTTACCATGTCATGTACACAGGGTCGAATCATCCTCATTCCATTCTAAGACGAAAATTCCGTTCGGATGGCTTCTTCTCAAATACCGCTACTTTATGGAACAGACTCCTGAGAGGATGCTTCCTTGATCGCTACAATCTTTTAATGTTTCAGGTCAACCGCTATCTGCTTTCAATAACTTCATTCAATAAACGTCTCCTTTGAGTGGCTCTTAGTTCTTAGCTGAACAAGAGTAAAAAAAAAAAAATAGAGCCAAGAATTGATCCTAGCTCATGATCAAGATATCATATGGAATTTTAAAGAATTCATTTTCATCAAAATAATTCTTCGATTTGTACCTTCCTTAACACATTGATCCCCGAGTTATCATAGGAGATATTTGCTGATATTATCTAAGGCAATGATGATTAATTGGTAGTACTTACCTTCTCACCAAACAAAATGCTACAGACTGTACTGAATTACATGAAACTGACAGCAGAAGTTACTACTAAAAAGCTCGATTCACAGATTGGCTTACGCTTTTCGCAAGGGCATTAAGGGAAGAAAACTATAACTACAACTGAACTTGGTTCACCGATTACTTAACCATCAGGTCAGCTGTCAACGTCGCCATCATCTTTAAGCGAATATGTCATCGGAGTACAAAGTAATCGTTTTGCCTATCTGTATTGTAAAGCCTTTAAAAATCCTCGCATGTTTACGTTAACAATATAAAGGAACGACTCGTATCCAGGTAAAGGATAGATAGATAGATAGATAGATAGATAGATAGATAGATAGATAGATAGAAAGAGAGAGAGAGATAGAGACTGTTCCCCACCGTATCACAGCACGTGCATGCCCAGTGTGCATGCATGTGAAAATGGATTTGCGTTGCAGTTTGGCGCCACTTTGTGGCAATACATCTTCCGTTACTTTGAAATCTTATCTGGCCATTTGATGAAGACAGAATTTGAACGATTGCGATTTCGCAGCAGGGGGTCTCGGGAGTGGTGAGGGTAGGGGTCGACGTAGCGACTGTGAATATTACAGGGGGTCGTTTATGTTTGTGTGTGTGTGGGGGGGAAGCGGTTAAAGGGAGGCGGACGTCGAGAAAATGGTTTGGACACTATCCCAAATTATTCCCTGACTTTCTTTGTAATTAAACACGCACCCGTACACATACACACTCGTATATACACACAAGGAACGTACGCGCGCGCGCGCACACACACACACGTACGGATATACACATACTCATACACGTACTCGTACACTCAAACACGCAGCTGCACACGTACACGTACGAACACACACATACTCGTACGCATGTACACAGCCCCCCCCCGCATACACGTCACGCACAAACACTTGTACGCACATGCACACGTACACACAGAACACACAGGCGTTCTTTTGATTTCTCAGGAGATCTTTGTTCTACACGTGTGCACATTTTCTAATGATTTACGAGTGCACACGCACATACATGGATAGTAATATATATAATAAAATATTGATACTATTATTCAGTTTATTCATATGTATGAACGTTAGTTTTTTTTTTTTTCTTACACACAAGCGCATGGCATATAGAGTGTTAAGCAGAAGGAAGGAGATGGCGAACGAAAAATATCCTATTCCTTATTTTTGAATCAAAAAAGATTTAAATTTTCGACCGCCTTCCCGTTATCTAGAATGACTATCACACAACGTCCCGCAAAGATTCGCTGGTGTCACGAAAGGAATTGACTCCTAAGCTCAACATAATAACCATGCCTTTTAAAGCTACGGTCAGCCATACGCACGACCCCGCGAAACAAATCATCGTGTAATGATTGCATATAATATTCTTAAAGTGAAAAAAAAAAGGTCGTGCATGGGATTAATCCCGCTCTCTGACCAGCACAAGCAAAGATCCGAAGAGAAGAGAACATAAAAATCATTGTTTGATAGATTTCCAAAGGTGTTACATCCTTTTCCTAGGAAGATGTCCCAACAAGCACTAAGGGTTCCTCTTCCCAACTCTCTGTCTCTCTTTCTCCTTCTCACTCACTTTTCCTCCCAACGGTTCATATTGATATCGTTAGGGAATCGATGAGTGACTCTCATCCGCCGGGGTCATTATTTGCCCATAACTGGGACCCTAACAGGTGCTACCACTCGGTAAATTTGGGAAGAAATACAATTAAGAGGTGGTTACAGGTTCCTCAAAACCTCCATTCTCACGATCAGAAGAATACCTGTCGGATGTAGTTTATCGTCGTATTCTGGACAAACATACATACATATATGGTGGAAGTCAGCTCAGGATCGAGCAAGACCAACCTCTGAGTCATATCTCCCAAACAAATATTTCACAGGTGTTTGTCCAAGAGCTTCATGTGTGTTAATTTTTTGAGTAGACGAAATGTTTCACAGTGTTAAACAACTGTCCAGCACAATTGGCCATCGTACCAGGGGCAGAAAAATCTTGAGATGACCAAAGACCAAGTGAGCTTCAGGTTTATTTATGTACGATTTTCCCTCTCCGAGAAGGATGTCTGAAAAAGAACCGAGGCTTCTTCACTCACAAGTGTGTCCTAAAAAGGAGAAGGGATTCTTCACACTTAGTTGTCTAACCGCGCGTCTGGACATCAATCCCCGCATAATAGGAATCTATGCATAAGCATCCATAAGAAGCGCATCTGCCTGTAGACAGATCTTGTCTTTAGACACGTTTTGCTTTTTGTTGTGCGGAATGTCATGTTCCACTCTTCACCAGCAGAAAAGCTGGCGGGAAAACTAACTTTGTCGCCGACCACCCATCCATGTAGCAAGTTGTACTGGATTACATGCTACCAGTAGCTGGACTAAGACTAAAGACTGACCTGAATACACGCATATACACACATACATGCATATATTTTACACTGGACGTCTTAAAATGAACCATTTATTACCGTTAAAATAATCTTCGTTTAAATGATATATAATAGAAATCGATCTATAAGTAAGAAAAATATGTATAATAAGAAATAGAAAATTATCGTCAAATATGTACAAAGCCATTTTCTTTATTATTGTTGACTAGCAGTAGAGCCCGGCGTTGCCCGGGGATGTAACAGTAAGAGATAGATCAAATATCGACTGAAAAATAAAATTGACAAAGATTATTGTTTAAGGTTGACGGACACGCATGTCTTAATTAGTTGTTTTGTTTTTGTTTTTTTTTACGAATTGGTCAAACCCAAACTCAAACAAAAACATTGTTTTCAATCGTTATGAGTCTACCGATTGAAGAGAATTTTATTATAAACAATTGCCGTGTAAATGGAATTTTTTAAAGCATTCTGAATGCACAAATAAAGAAAAAAGTGTGCAAGACAATAAGAAACACTACCTGCCAAAACAAAGTGAAGTTTTGTTGAAATCGGTTGAAAAATGTAGGAAATCCGATCCCATATATAAACGAAGACACACACACACACACACACACACACACACACACACACACACACACACACACACACACACACACAACCAACCTGGGTTTTATAATAAGTATAACTCGATAGGAATTGTCCCCCTTTCATTAATGCCTCTTAATCGTGTTTTCAAATTGATTTCGTGCAAAAACAGTTGTGTTTTTTCTAATTGTTGGCACTGTCAGAACCACCGCAAGGTAATTTTACGTAGTCCTGTGAAGTTTTGTTAAAATCGGTCGAAAAATGTAGGAAATCCGATCCAATATATAAACGAACAGACACACACACACACACACACACACACACACACAACCTGGGTTTTATAATAAGTATGATTACTGTTTGAATGATAATAAGAAAAAAGTCAAAAGAAACAATAAAAAATAAACTTAAAACTTGGAACGCTTTTCCTACAAATTCGAAAATAGTCCTCTTTCATAAAAATAATACATTAAAATATAACTAAAATTTAATTATGCATGTTAATGTATACATGATTTAGCAATACCACATATTAAATGTTCATAATAATACCTTTCAGTAAAAATATATTTAGTCATTTATATCATGAATAGTACTTTTGAACACATTTATACCATGAATAGTGCTTTTGTACACAGACCTTTGCCTCAGTTTCGTATCCTAATATAAACAAAGACAAACTAAAATTTTCTCTTTGTTGGTAAAGATCTGTGTTCAAAAGTGCTATTCGGACTTTGCGCGAACATTAGGATCTTTGTAGCCGACCGGATAAAGTACGTCACATCTAATGACGTTTTCTCTTAGGGCAACGCAGGTTCGAATCCTACCGGAGAATGCATATTTTTCTAATAAGATTTCTCGAATATTCAGGCTGGTACATAGAAGTAAATGCAAATAAAGTCTAATGAATAAACAGAGCGTTTACTCAAATGTAGGTATCCATTAAAAATAACGTTTAAACAATAAAATAAATATAGGTAATGTTATGAAATAAACATGAATGGATTGAGATAGATCGATATGAAGACAGAAATATGAGTAATTTATTGTTTTTTTGAAATGTCGTAAACATTTAAATAATAAAATAAAAATATTTCGGATTAAGAAATGAACAATATATTCCTAAAAATGTGTGTATCTATGTATATATTTTAATCATTTCAAGCCTGTCTGTATAAACTGACCTAAATTTTACATCTAACACACACAAACACACACACACATATATATATATGTATGTATATGTGTGATAGAATTTATTAGGAGGATTTGAGATATTCATAATTATGTAATTCATCAAGTCTAGAAGAAACCTCAACAGAATGCAGAAAGCACTGGATGGTCCGTTTCGTCCTATATTTGGGTCTCATCAACAGCGCGCATCCACTACC
>CAHIKZ030004513.1:1895000-1937500 GCA_903632075.3 Acanthosepion pharaonis | reverse complement strand
CTGGAAGTGAAGTGGAAATTGCAGCACCAGTTTCCCGAGCCAAAGCCCGTATTCCCTTACCTGGTTCTTCTATCACTTTCTTCTGCAGTAGTTGGATGAAATCCGGTGCACAAAGCGAACCAGGACGTCTGCTATGTCGCCCCCAATTAAGCCACGTCGCCGTAGACTCCGTTGTAGCTCTTCATTTCAAGTCTTATTGTCTTCACTGTGTTCAAAGATCATTGATCAGCTTTCAAGATTGCATCATTTTAATGCCCGGGACGAATCGATGCAGGTTAACCTTCTCCAATATTCAGGTGGCTTCCACTCGTCTAAGGTCAATGAACTTTGACTCCTCTAAAACGGTAATGATTAGCTTCCACAATGCCGTTCAAGGTTTACAGATATTCCAAAGCAATTTGAAAAAAACAAAAACAAAAAACAACATTAAACTTTATCAAATTTAGCTTGTACACGATGTACATAGATTAACATGAAGATAACGTAAAATATTATTTCCAGATTTAGGCATTTATAATTATACTTATGGAAAGAGATATCGATAGAAAATAATTATTGTATTTGGGTAGGGGGTAACGGTTATATTTTGCAATTTCAATTAACCCTTAGGATAACATTAATAGACCTTGCTACACATAATGCACCATTGACAGCATATATTAACACACATCAAGCATCAAACATGGCCTGAGGATTACATGATAAAGACTGTCGCTGCTTGTTGTTGAACTCAGTGCCCGCTTTCATATTTGCATACGCTCTAACATGACATTGAACATATAACCCGTAAATATCGCATACCTTAAAACTAAATATGTATCATAAATAATATATATATATATATATATATATATATATATATATATATATATATATATATAATAATTGTTTTTGAAAATCTATTACCATCGCGACACAGAACATCCCGTTTCAAAACTGAAACTTCAATTCAAATTTAATCATAAAAATTCGCTTGAAAATGGAACGGAACTTTGTATTTTAAGTTTAATTTTTATGATTAAATTTAGATTGAAGTCTCAGTTTTAAAACATAGGATTTTTTTGTCGCTATGGTAATATATGTTAAAAAACAATTATAATATTAGACTCTACTGTTTGTATCAAGCACTGATTTTCAAAAAATAAAAGTAAATGCTAAGAACTCTGAATCTCATTATTATTTCTTACTCTTTTAATATATATATATATATATATATATATATATATATATATATATAGTGTCAAAATCTCGGCGAATTCAAGATAAAGATATCTTTACTTATTTCTAAGATACGACGGTTCAAAGTTTAATCTAGCAATTGGAGAATTCTGCTGTTACAAGATTTGGACAATTTTGCTGTTACAACATATATATATATATATATATATATATATATATATATATATATATATATATATATATTGTATTTATAAAATAGAACGTTAAACATAAAAATGTCTTTAATAAATAAATTGTCGGACTTTGTCCAATTCTTAATATATGACGTCATTTGTTTACATTTGATACGCCAGAGCAGTTATGAATGTATGAGATTCATGGAAGATTGAAGTTTATAAGCAGTAAATTCGACCTTGGCTACCGAACGCTCCTTTGTGGCCGAGTCGGTAAGGCACGTCAGCGTAAATGACGGTTCCGTATAGGATGCAGGTTCAAATCCTGTCAAAGGACGAATATTTTCTATGAAAATTTCTCGGACATTCAGGCCGGTAAATTTTATTTAATACTGTTTATTATAAACAGAGCATTTACTTAAATACTTGTATCTATAAGATAGAACGTTAAACATAAAAATGTCTTTAATAAATAAATTGTCGGACTTTGTCCATTCCTTAATATATATATATATACCTGTAATGAATCAACAGTTGTTTTTAATCCGATATTTTATTAATTCTTACGTTTTTATAGGGGATACTCCTTGTTTGAAAAAGACGCAATATTTTTATTTATTAAACAGTTCTTATTGCGTCTGCACGTTAGAGAAATTTAGTTAAGAAAAATGCGTTCCTTATTAAACCCGGTAAAGAAGAGCTCCTTTCCTAAAATGGAAAATACAACCTCGCTTATTGATGCGTTCTCTTTGGTTGTGTGTTAAACACGGGGTCAAACTGTGTTTCTCCTTACCAAGAAGATTGCAGTTTCCATCCCTCGCGGGGACCGCATTTTCTTTATTAAGATTTCTCGAATGTGCCGGGCGATAAATGCAATCCACACTGTTTAGTAAATAAAAAGCGGGTGTCTCCTTCAAATATATCCACTATATTAACATTTGAAGTTAACACACACACACACACACACACACACACACACACACACACATATATATATATGTATTGCGTCAATTGTTGCCCGCCCGTCATATCTCAGATAAGCATACATCAAACACCGCATATGCTGTCACGTTTCTCTGTTCTGATATTCAACTATAAAACAATCATGTGACGGAAACGAAAGCCGCAAATATATAAAGCAACTTCATTCGAGAATTCTTTCTTCAACTTGTTTGATCTTCGTCCACTTCGAGGTTTGACACCGTTTTCCCCACACCCAAACTCACAGGGGAAACTATATCTGTAATTTAAGACTTGCATCATAAAGAAAAATTCACACTCACAGAATAAATCATCTCTTATCTAAGTCATTTTTACGTTCGACTCTTGAACGAATCACGCCTCAACTTCACAAACTGTGAAGCTCTACTTGCAATGGTATTATCGTTATTGCCACTACATCAACCGTTGCAAGAATTAACACTTTCAATTTTTAAGACTGTTGCAACAATTAATGAAAACAAGAAACCGAAGTCTATTATTATTTATTCGTGTATGGTACATTACTATCAAATCAGCGCATCTAGAGAGTATCAATGTAATAATAACACAATTTTTTGCATCTAACTTCATATTTGAGTCAACATCTGATTCCATCGATTAACATCGTTACATTTGTACGTGTGTGGTCGATAGCACCACGATTCCGATACGTGGACCTTACATTCAGCCGGAGATGTGTAAGAGACTGACCAAATCCTCTCTCGATGCTTGATTATTAGGTCATATGTTTCACCACTTGGTGGCCAGAAATGAACCTAGGCTAAATCTCCACTGCGATTGACATCATTCTACATGAAACACTTTATCATCTCAAAGACGCTGTATTGATATTAAATAATCAGAGTTTAGTTTGCACTAATTTCAGAAACAAAAAACAGACTAGAACTTGTGGATTAGTAATCGGCCGTTAGACAAGTATCATGACAAATGGAACTATTTTTTAAATCGTTACGTATGAAAAGTACAATACAACATAATAGAACTGAAACAGTTTTCTTATATACAGTGGGCGATGGATAAATTGTCGCCTAAATTACACAAAAATGAAAATAACAATGAAGTCTCATTTTAACACTATATACTTTTTTTTAAGCGTTTGACCCCAAGCAAGGCGGGAAGCCACTAGGACACTAGGGGTTACAGAAGATTTGGAGCAAGATCAAATAGGAGTGATAGAGGAAAGGATGAGGAGAAGGGAGTGTGGATAGATCAAGGCAACTGGAGATATCGATTGACTTTACATTTGAATAGTTGGAGATTATAGCTCTCAGGAAAACTGGAATAGGGAAGGGAGTTCCACAAGCGATAGGTGCGAGACATGAAGCTATTGGAGTAGAAGAGACGACTACCTATAGGAGTTTCGACAGTGAAAGGGTGAGAGCGGGGTGCTAGCCTCGTAGGGCGCTGGAAGTCATGAAGTCTGGGAACCAGCGAATGCAGCTCCTCGGAGCAATTGCCATGAAAGTATTTGTAGAAGAGACAGAGGGAGGCGACGGCGCGTCTGTGAGAACGTGACTGTAGACGAGATGCCAGATCAGGGCCAATTATATTGCATATCCGCCTCTGGAGCCTATCAAGAACCCCGAGGCAAACAGAAGGGGCTCCAGACCATATATGGCAGCAATACTCCATGCAAGTGTGAATTGTTGATTTGTATATCTGGTGGATCGATTCCGGGGAGAGAAATTTCCTGGCGCGGCATAGGGAGCCAACTTTCCTTTACTAAAATTACTCAAATATATCTTGAAATACTAAACGGTAAATTTATTCACTAAAATCGCCACCGGCTTCAACCACGGCCTCCAGAAGACTTCGGAATCTCTTGTATCTCTTCTGGACGTCACCTTGTTTAAGTTGTTGAATGCTGCCATAATCCTTACCTTCAGTTTATCTTTGGTGTTACAAGGATGTTGAATATGATGTTTCTCTTGCCATGAAGACCAAGTTTCCCTAAACTGTGATGGCTTTTGAATTTCTCATGGCACCTCATGTCTTTGAACAGGGTCTCAGGCTCAATTCGGATGGCTATGTGGGGTTGCTGACACTGTAATCTAGCCTTGGTTGGAGAGGCTGACTGCTGGAAGACCATATGTGTAGCAGCAAGATTCAGCACCCTGCTACAATTCCAGGAATGTCAGAAGTTTTACCAGATAATTTTTATGATTTCAGCAGTCCCAACCTCTGGCTCTCTAACAACTCTGATTGCAAATCCATAGATTATTATGTGTTGGGTGTAGTTGGGAAAGACCCCAATCGCATTTCCTGTAACACCAAGTCTCAGCTGATCGAGAGGATTACGGAGGCGTTTGAGGCTCCCCTTGGTGACACCGTGAAGGCCGTATATGACAGATTCTGGTATCAAGAAAATGAGAAAGGAAGCCAGATTAAATTTTTGTATCTATGTCTATTTCCATAAGTATAATTATACACACTTACAATGAAATAATATTTTAAGATATCTATCTTGTGCAAAAATCTGCGTTAACTTCCATAATTATGATAATACATACATACATACATATACATACATACATACATACATACATATATATATATATATATATATATATATATATATATATATATATATATATATATTTGTGTGTCTGTGTTTATACATGATGACACATCAATCAGTCCGTTTCATGACACGTAATTTGAAATATTTCGGTTTCATCATTTAAATGATTTACGTTCCATCAAGCTGTTAAAAACACTGAATAATATGCATTGACAAATGAGGACATGATTAAAAACAATTGTTATGCTAATCTATCTATCTATCTATCTATCTATATATATATATATATATATATATATATATATATATATATATATATAATGTATGTGTGTGTTTGATTGTTTAATTGCGTGTATGTGTGATCATTTAGTTTGACGAATATTTCATTTAGTACCAGTAATACGTTTTCTATACCAAAGAAAATTCACGATTTCAAATGCTGACTTTCAATCCAGCAAGTTTCTCTCCACTTGTCAGATTGGCGCTATACATTCTTTATTTTTTAATTTCTTTCATTCCCGTCATTTTGTGTCTTAAGCTAATATTATGAAATCAGAAAAATGCGAACAAATGTTTTTAGAAAATCCTGCAGAGTAAAGGGAAAAGAAAAAAAAAATTCGTTGGACGAGGAAAAATTTGGGGGTTTATTTAAGGAAAGAGATCACGAATAAAAAAGCTGGAAAGCCATTTTTATGCCGTTGGCCATTACATTGAGCATGGCGACAAATACAAAAAGTGGCGCCATTTAGAATCACTACTCTATTGCCTGCTCTTCTGCATCCGTGTTGGAAAAAGATAGAAAAGTTTTCGGACATACAGCAAACAATGATTTACTCGCTTTTCTCATATATCAAATTAAAACAACCAAAAATATTCACAAGAAAAGATATTTTATCGCATTTCTGGCTAAAAACGGACGCAGAAGATTATAAATATTCATGAGCTGAGTGTCCCTTTCATTCTGAACGAATATTATGGTTCATCTCTAAGCTGTAACGCGGTGAAAACAAGAAAGTATTTTAATGCCTATGATTTATAGAGTGTCTAGCGAAAAAACGGATTAATTTTACAAACTAAAAATTCTTCCTCGATTATAAGATGAAAATAAAGTGCTTGACACCCACCCACTACAAAAAAAAAAACAAGAAAAATTTATTGACGAGCAAAAATAACCTAAGCTGTGAACGTATTCTGAAGTCAGGCCTAACAGATCATATGTAAACGGAAATTTCCTTATCTGATTAGTCAAAATAATAAAAGTATAATAGCATTGGTAATTAAGCTGATTAAAAAAATTAGCGGATATGACAGTCTAAATGTTATATAGGAATAAAGTGTCGCTGCCGACACTGGAGTTTGAACACAGATCACCAGAGAGCAAACACGGGCGATCCCATTTTGAAAAAGTAGATCAGGTGATGGCAAAGGAAATGTATATATGGGAATTAGCGTGGTGTCTAATTAATCACCATTTTTATTCTATCCTCTATTACCAAATGGATCACTCTTTATACACTATACTCTGTCTCTATTACTATACGGATCACTATTCCTTCTCGATAATGTTCATTATACTATTTCTCTATTTGGATCACTATATGGTAGTTACTTTTCGAGCGGGTATTTTCGAACAAGTACTATTAGTGCGAGTGTTATTCGAAGTCGTCTGACGTCAGTATGGTTCAACGGCGTTACTATTCGTTGTATCTGCGTGACGTCATGCGTAACGGCTATTGCAAACGAGGCCACACAAAAGGAATGTGATTTATTAATTTAATTTTAATTTAATTTTAATTTTTATTATTACAAAATTGATAAACTATTTGTGTTAAATATAACATATGCACTTCAAGATACCTTCTCTTGTGTTGAATGTTATTTAATTTAATGTGTGGGATGTTTATTTCGTATAACAATAGCTTCTAGAGTTTTGAGTCTTTCTTTGCATTGGGTGCAGTATACACACACACACACACACACACACACACACACACACACACACACACACACATATATATATATATATATATATATATATATATATATATAGTTAAATTCCCAGATCAATTCTGTGGACTAGACGAATTGGTATAAGATGACAATTGGAAAAAAATCTTAGATTTTTGCCAACGCGTTTCCTCTTCCGACGTTTTCAAGGCAAAATGAAATCGAAATGTTTTTTTGTTATAGTTACATTATAAAATCCAAATTAAAAAAAACGCTTCTGCCTAAGCCTCGTTCTGGTTAATGTAAATTTCTAAAGTACGATCATTTTTACATTTCGATTTCATTTTTTTTGCTTTCAAAAGTCGGAAGGCAAAAATGACTCGCATATTCTTTCAATTGTCCTCTTATACCATGTATATATATATATATATATATATATATATATATATATATATATATATATATATGTGCATGTGTGTGTGTGCGTGTGTGTGTGTTTAAAAGAAGAGAGAAACCGCAAACGTTTTTACTTGTAATGTGGATTTTTAAAAATATAGATTATGATTTATTTTCCATAATTTTGCTACATGAGTTTTCGGTATCACGACCTTCACCAGGCAAAGAGTGCATATTTCCACATATTATTAAAAAGAACTATTTTAAAAAAAAACCTTTCGAAGTTAAACATGTTCGATGTTAAACATTATCTTTATTATGTGTTAGTGACACAAATGTCTTCCTTGAACTGGCAGTGAGAAAGTTCTTCTGCTTGAAGGGTATTAAAACAATTAAAATTGGTCCGAGAAAGATATCTGTATTCTTATCTTTTAATGACACCTGTGTGTCATTAGATCTATTTCCATTTTTTGTATTGTATGTGTTTTTGTCTGCATGCGTGTATATACGTATATTCCATCTCCATACATATATACTGTCTGATTATAAAATTAGTATATATATATATATATATATATATATATATATATATATATATATATATATATAGCATCTTCCAAATGCCAATAAAATCATGAAGATATGGTTTACAGTTTAAAAATATTTCATTTCTTTATTCTGTACAAAAAATAATAAGTAAAGCAATGTAAAAGTATTTACAAGTTAGGCATTTCTTCTGACCCTGAAACGCCATGCCGATACACTGACTTTGCACAGATTATCATTAAATTCTATTCTTCAAATTCTCTTTCTTATTTCCTTCAGATGATCCTCGATTATGTTTTTAATCGGTGCACACCTCATGTATTTAAGACAAACGACCAATTCATTCAGAATCGTTCTCGGTGCCATAACGCTATAAATCAATGCTTTCACAATCCAAATATCGACGGAATGCACACGAAACACGCCGGACCTTAAACTGAAAGATATATATATATATATATATATATATATATATATATATATAATATAAATATGTATGTGTGTGTGTGTGTGTGTGCGTGTGTGTGTGTGTGTGTGTGTGTTTCATTTGCCCGTGAAATGATTTTTTGTTTGCGAAGGAATCATATTTTTAAACAAAAAATATTATAAGCTCTACTTCTGTATGGAGCACTGTCTTCTTAAAATAAAACAAAAAATACTAAGGAAATCCGGATTATGCACCCAACGTGTTCTTTTTCTATTTTCTGCATACCTGCGCATATATATATATATATATATATATATATATATATATATATATATATATATAGCTCATAGCCATAATCGTCGATCAGATCAACCAGGCTAATATAAATTTTGTGTGTGTGTGTGTGTGTGTGTGTGTGTGTGTGTGTGTATAGATAGATAGATAAATAGATAGGTAGGGGACATAAACACAAGTATTATTGCTTGCGAGAAATGTTTCAATGCATTTACCTATAAATAGCCTAGGTGTCAAAAACGACACCTCGGCCATTCAAGGTAAAACCTCAAATATCAGCTATTCTACTGAATATTTTTTAAAGAATTAAGTCTGTTAAGCATCTTTGCTAAAATTCAATAATTGTCCATAAGCCTCAGCATCGAACCAAAACTAGTTATTCCATAGTAATTTGTTGAAAATTTGAAGGTGTCGAAAATGACACCTCGGCCATCCTAGTGTTAAAAATGCTTAGACATTCCCCACTTGGTAGATTTTCCCAGCAAAATCTTCTTCACTATATTTCTCTCAGCTTGACCTTTTGCCAGAATAACTTATGCTTAACGTTTTTATAATATTAATATGAGAGAAATCTCACCAATGGAGACATTTTCATATAATATCCGACGCGTAGTAATTGTTTCTTTTTATTCTCTTGGACGTGATTTAATTTTTTTTTTTTTTTCACTTCCTGTTTTACTTTCAGAGATCTATGTCTTTGTAACACATTGATGCTTTCTACGCAATAAAATTCGTGCTGGAATAGGTCCCCAACATTACGGGATTCGAAAAGCGAGAAGAGACGCCATGTCCCCACACATTGTTGCAGATACCCTTCGTATTCCATTGGTGAGATGTAAGTCCCACTCGGAGTGTTTCTTCCCATGAAATGTTGCTTCCCTCATCAGTAAAACCCTAACCTGTTCCAGTCTAGAGTTAACCTTTATCTTCTCCACATACCCCCCCCACAAACTGTGCCTCTTATTCTGTTACCCTCTAGGAGTGACTCTCAGGCATTTTACAGGGTGAGCATTATTGTAGCAAAAGGGGAAAAAAGTAAATCCTATATTCAGTAAGTAATTTATTCAAATCAGAGAAAAAAATGCAGAAATATATGCATTGCAGCTGGCTTAAAATGCACAAAAAGAAAAACAAATTGACTTGTTTTCAGCCATGAATTGTTTTAACCAATCAAAAGTGTCGTTTTTCAGACCTATTGTAAATCAGTCAGTCTTAATTGATTTCTTTTTATACAGCTTATTAACCTGATGTCGGTTATTCAAAGCCAAAAAGTATTTTTAGATTGTAAGAATTTTTATTTTTATTTTTGAAGATAGTAAAAGTTTTGTGCTACATCTTACTAATTAACCCATAGCTTGGGGAAGAAGAGATGAATTTATACCTTTCCTAAGAGTATTTGCACGCAAGTGAATTTAACAAACCCATTTGGAATTGAAACTCGTCATTGCGATTAATACCTCCGTGACATTATCCATTATACCTTCGCATATTCAAACTTACAGTATCTGGTATTCAGAAGCAGTCACCCATCTAGGTACTGACCAGGCTCGACTTTGCTTAACCTTCGTGATCGATGTTTCAATGGGATATGGCCATAAGCTTTAAAAATTTAAAAGAATAATATAAGAAAGTGCCCGAAAGTTTTATCATTTCCGTTTTTTAAATAATTTATTGCGTAACCTTTTAACCTTTCTCCTAAATTTTGACCGATTTTTCTGGCTGTTATTCATTTTTATACTTCTTATCTCCCCACATATTTGTACAAGCACTTCATTCTTCTTGTCCTTTTTTTTCAGCGAGGGCCTTCTCGGTTTTCCATTCCTAATCTCGTTTTTTCAAAGCTTTTTTCCTATCTTCCTAAGCCCATGATTCACTTCATCGTCTTGAGGCCTAAAGTAGGCACTAATGCTAATGGCGTGTCCCTATCAGTCTTGCACGAGTCAATGAACGTAAAGTGTCTCGCAGAAGAGACGGATTTCGTTGGAATATGATTAGCCCCCGGTAGGCGACCACACACACGCTGACTGGTCTTGATAGGACGATTGTCTAACATTTTTGTGTTATTCAATACACCACCTGTCATATCTCTTAAAGATCCGCCAGCTTTTCTCGCAGTGAAACAAAGAATTCCAGTTTCTTTTATTTATTTCTGTTTTCTAATACTGTCGATTCTTATTATTAAATGCCTTCTCTCTGCGGACGTTTCTTGTAAAACAGATTTAAGAACAGTTTAACAAATAATGTAAAACGTGGCAAGTGGTTATTGTAGTGGTAATATTAGCCATTTCCATACAAGGAAACATTTGGCATTCATTAACTGAGCAGTCAGTACAGTTCTCGGTTGAAATTTATAAAAACTTTCTCTTAAAAGACTTTTTTCTTTAGGAAAACAGGCTTCTCAAGTCGCACTTTCTAGTATGTTTTCAAAAAGTCAATTCACACTAAACAAGGTGATAAAGCCATTAAGACGCATGCTTCTATTAGGACTGAAGGAGAATGGATAGACTTTAAAAGGAACGGGAAGCCAATCCCTAAACAGGGAACAATGGATAAATCTTTACTCTTGTTAAAAAAAAACTGGGAGGAGAGTAAACAGGACGATAGGTGGACCCATCTAATTCTTTTAAAGAGGAAACATAATAATGATGAGGTTTCCTTTCTTAGCTTTTATTTGAAGTGGTGTGGATTATCAACATCTGGATTATGTCATTATTTTCTCTTTCAGTTACATGTGCTATCCATTTTAATTGTTGCTGCTGTTGGTAGTCCTCAAGTGATGTGGTTTCTGTTATTTGGTACTGTTCCTTTTCTTATTCTGTAGCGTCAGTCTACAATGTTGAAAGCAAGATGATCTTTGCCAAGACCCTCAAGTCTTCCTCATTCAAAGTATTTATCACTATTGATTGGGCGAAGCTACTTCTGGTACAGCCTATTCTATGCTAATTTTTTTTCTTCTCCTATACTTAATTTGTTATAACTGATCTATACGCCGAGGTATCTTAAGTGTTTAGTATTTTCTACATCCTGTATTTTTATGATGGATTCAGATTATGTGTAATCACTTTTTCATTCCAATTCAAGATAATTATTTTTGATTTGGAAACGTTTATCTAGATTCCTATTTCTTGGAACACATGATAGAGGATATTTTCTGTTCAAGATCATTCTTATCCCAACTATGAACACTTGGCCATCAGCATAGCACCCCCACCTCTCATCATCAGCATATGGTATCACAATATAATGTGTTTATTCATTCGTTTTAATTTTATATCATAGTCGTTTCAATAGGTGTTATATAAAAATATACACTTTTATTTTATTATAGTGAAAACAATGAATGGGAGGCATTTGGTTGATTGTAGACACTTTATTATTACTGACAAATATAGAAGAGGTGCTGAAAAGATTCCATATTTTTTTTAGCACCCTACATAAATAGATACCATTATCCAATCCGGGAGTAGCAAGAGTAGCTTCACTTCTTAGTGATCCCGAATGTTTTATACAAACGCATTTGAGGAGGTGCGACACAATGATCTACTTGAGAAGCTAGAAAGGCTTAGTTTTCTATGGGAATGTTATTCGAGTAATCGGCAACCTCAACTCGAAGCAAGCAGCCTGACCGAGGATAGAGAACTAATTCACTGAAGGCACGGCATTAGAAATATGAGTCGATAGGCAAAAAGTTTTGGGCCACCCTGAATATCTTTTTTAAAAAGTGGGGGGTCCACTGTAGTCGGTGTCATCGAACCAACGCGAGCTGCATAGTATGTGCTTCGCTAGGGATACATATAGTTTTGAATTCAGAGTTTTCCTTCTACTAGTCTGGTTGCCAACTAAGGATATAGAACCCATTCTGTCTTGCCATTTGCCCATAGCTGGCTGGAGAAGAGATAAATTCATACCTATCCTAAGGGTATTAACACGTAAGTGAATGTAATGAACTTGTCTTAAATTCGAACTCGGCTCTCCAACGAGAACTGCAATCCATTACTCTACTGTACTTCCCACTTTTTTCTTTAAAAAACAAGACCTTAAAATAAGATTTTAATAAGATATTAAAATAAAAGATAAAATTTCAGTGACTATATTTCAAATAATCAGAAAAAAAGATAATACAACAGCACCATATTTTATTTTCGTCAATAGAACCACAACTTGCCTTAATTACTGCTTTACAAATTCTTCCTATTTTCCCAACAGGTTTTAAAAGAAAGTCGATTTCAGTCTTTTATGAATGTTCTTCAAGCACTGCAAAAGCTCACTCTCACACTTTGGTTATTCTTTCGAACTCTCCTAACCAATTCCCCTGTACTAATTCAGTGGAAAAGAGGCCAGGAGTTTGAGGCGGCCAAGACATCATTTCTAAAATTCCTTTTTTTTTACTCGAGATCATTTTGGCATAATTCAGAAGAGAGTTTTCGATTGTTGTCTTGTTGAAAGCTGAACTTTTCCAGTTATTCGTAAACCAGATAATATCTCATGTCTTTACAGAAGCGAATGATATTGTTCTCTTTTCATGATATCCTGGCCTGAATCTACTAATCATTAATCAAAAATCTACTAATGGCAAAAACAAAATATGTTTCTCATACAAATATTCATAATTTATCGAAATGTATTGTGAACAGACGAATTCAAACTTTTTGGTAGTAAGAGGAACCTGGAGAAAGCCTGAAAAATAAAAGCAAATATATTGTAGTTACTGAAAATTTATCTTTTACTTTAAAAAGAAAATACAAAAATATCTCATTTTAAGATGTTTGGCCTGTAGTGTAGGTTTGCCTGTTGTTCGGTTCACACTCCTTCTTATTTTTTTTATTAAAAAAACAGAAATAGATGCTTATACTTTGTTTCCTGTTTAGGGTTGCGTTTCCGGTTCCTTCTAAAATCTAACTCAACTCTATATTTCTAATAGCTCTATCTAAACTCGGAAATTTATTCATTAAATTATTCATTCAAGCAAGAGTAGATAGGTTGACCCAGCGTCCGGTTTACATCCCTCCCCGATCTTTTCAACAGGAGCAGATGTTAATCCGTTGTTTTCTGTTTAGGATTAGGTTTCTGGTTCCATCATTTTCATTCTCTTTCTCTCCTAGTAGTCCCTTGTGTCTTAGTGGCATTATCGCCTTCCTTGGGATCAATAGATTAAAAAAACAAGACAAAGATGCGTTTTCTTGTCGGATTTATTGCTTCATTGCAGCTAGGCACTCCTGAGAGAACGGGAAGAATTACTAGAATTTGTGATCAGTAGAACTATGGCACAGTATTTAAGACTGTCTGGAAACTTGAAGAACTCTTAGGCGGGTAAAAATGAAAGGATTATTGACTGTATGATTGGAAAGTAAGAAAAAGGCTTTATTAAATGAAAGAAAATTGTTGTCAACAAGAGAGGATACCGACAAAGAGAGCAACATATCGGGGGCGTGTTGTAGTAAAGAAAAGACTGTCAACTGATAGTAGCAAGTGCAATAGATTTCTTGTTTCTCGACCGCAACACTTGTAGCCAAATCGCAGTTCACACGATAGTCCGACGTAACAGTCCAACACAAAACGACAAAATGGGGTCACAAATCCAACTTTCACTTCTCGCCAACAACAACGCGTGTTCGTTTCACAGCTCAAAAAAATTATCTCCTTTTATAAGCGAAAAACAACGACTTCTGTTCATCGAGAGAATTTTCTGAATGGTCACGCCATTCAGAGGAAGGAAGAACATTAGCATAGCTTCTAGTCATTGATGTAGATTTTTGCTAATTGTTTTTTGGTAATTTTTTTCGGCAGATCGCACACAAAACACGATCTTTTTTTTGTGTAGCTGGTTATCTTTTTCACTACAGGGCGTTAAAGTCAAGCATATGCAGACATTTAACTATCCGGGCAGACATTTAACTATGTGGCACAAGAATTCGTAGTAAGAATAGCAGACGGTGTTTTCCAGAAAGTAGCAAATATAAAGATATAAGGAAACTTCATTAGAAATGAAGAAATGTGTGTCGTACTATGATCTAATATCTTACCTTCTATATGAAACGGATGCTGAAAATCTCGTCACGGATGAAGAGAAGGTTTGAAGACTCCACTAATTAATTTATAAATTTAATTAATTTATTAAAGTTTATTATTAAGCTTAAATAATTTATTAAACTTAAATAGATCATAGACAAAGAACACCATTGGAAAATTTGTAAACTTAAGGAATCAGCACATATGCTAGGCCACAAAAATCTCCTGAGCCGATCAAGCATAGAAATAAATACAATATGGGAACCAGTAATAAGGAGTGCCAGAGTAAAGCAATGATAAGAACAAAACGTTGCAGTATGAGCTCTGGTGAAAACATGAAATGATAACGGCAAAATTGCAATATGAGCACTGGTAAAAATGGTTGCTGAAGACATTAGGTTTATAATACCCAGAAATTCATACGCGGATGTTTTCAAGGACACATGGCACAGTGGATAAAGGCGTTGGTTAGATCAGAATTAACAGGAGATAACTGATAACTGATATCCATCAAGACACCGATCAAACATGGCACGTGGAACTAGCCCAGTGAGCGAAATAAAGGGTTCAGTTCGACATTCCAACCACCTGAAGAAAGCTGGAGCGTACAACGGCCGAAACGTTGTGATAAATATGGCCAAAAAGATGAGGACAATAGTGTAAATAATGTATTACTAGAAATATATCTAGTTTTAAGGGAATTAGTAATTCAGTCATTATGAAATCTACTTACAAAATATAAGGCTAGAATTTTGGAAGTAATCGGTGATGATGGCCTCACTACAGTAGTAATAATCTAGCTTGCTAATTACCATGTTAATTTCGTTTGTTTTATCTATTTGCATGCTAAACTTATCTACGAATTAAACATCGGCTTTAGTCACTTTCCAACCGCTGTAACATAGCTTCCAATGGCCTTTTTTTTATAAATGCGTTCATGATAATTGTTTAGATGAACTTCCCTTTGTTATATTTGAACCACCCCAGACAACTTCTGCATATGAGAACGAGTTAGGTCTTTATAGAAGCTTTGAGGTAATATGGTGGCTGTAGCATGAATGGTAAGAATGTGTTGTTTTGGTTGGTTTAAGGAATACTGTGCTATGTTTGGGTCAATAATCTTTGCTAGCTATGATAAGACAGATTGAAGATCAGTCTTCTCCTATCCTCATTTTTTTGACTTGTACCACCTTTTTTTATTTTCTAAATAAATATTACTTTCCTCTTGGCAGCAAGGTCTCATTGCTTTACAGATGAAATAGCTAGATGTAACTGTAGGTTCTATAGTAGTATTTCTTTTTCTTGAACTTATCGTGTGTAGAACTCTCTTCAGGTTTCTTACTTGCCAAACAACTTTGATCTGCAAAAATTCTTCTTCTTTTATTGTCCATTCTCCTTAATATTATAGGTTTCTCATATTCTCTAACAATGTGTAACCTCTTGCGTCTTAGTGGCTTTATTGCCTTACTTGGGTGTAAAATGATTAAAAAAAAACACAAGATCATAGAATTTATTATTAGTGTGCAAAGGTCTTCAGCGTTCTCGTTTTCGAAAACTCTTCACCGAATACATAGAAACAGAAAGAAAACAAACGTTATTTTAATAGAATAAAAAAAGAAAAGATGCTGAAAATTTTGGTAGACACTTAATACTTAACGCTAAGTGCAAATACGTAAGTCGCACAGTGATGTATTTCTTTGCACACATCCAGGCAAACACACACACACACAAGCATACAAGACATTACTAGAGATATCTGTGATTCAATAAAATGGCTTATAATACAGCTTTGTGTTTCGAGATATCAGAAGGCTTTGATCAAAATTCGAAAACATTTTAAAGTCGTCCTTTTAAGTCAGAAATATTAGTTTCTTGTTCGATCATCCATTACTGAACAAGCGATCCCATTATAGTAAGTGATCTGTCGTTACGACATTTTCTCGACTAATTGTGTCCAGATCGATAATTCTTGCGTTCCTCTGTAATCACTAAATGATTTCAATCAGATATTGACAGGATAATTGCCGAGAAAGCGAGTCGAGGGTAAATAACAATAAATTCTATCAATTCGACTTGTGTCCCTGGAAGTTTTTCGCCGTCGTCTATCGAGCCTTTTGCTATTTGGCTGGGCATGTCAAGAGTTCGAGATATATTAAGTATTGATTTATCGATCACAGATAAATAAATAAATAACATGAAAAATGTGAATGACAAATAAGTTGGATTTTTGAAAAGGTCATTTAGTACACCTCTTATTATCCAAGGTGGAAAATGTGCAGTGGCATGATGGTTATTAGCTTAAAAAACGGAATCTGCGACCGAAGGTCCAATCCCAGTTAAGACTTCTTCTATGAGTTTTTGATGATTACATTTACTCAAATCAGTTCTCCCCGAGGTTTCAAGAGTTTATAGTTACCAATTTTTTTACCCTTTTCTGGCCAAACGCCATTGTAATGGTATTGGTAGTGGTAATGGTAATTTTAGCTGTTTCCTTATGAGGAAACATTTGGCTTTCATTGACAGAACAAACAGTACTGCTATCGATGTAAATTTATAAAATCTTTCTCTCATCCGTCAAAACTTGAGATCAGTCAGAAAACAATAGCAGACTGATTATTGCAGTTTTACATCAACAAAGCTCAAGGCTGTAATCTGCAAGTTTGGTCCCATCTCATTTTCATTTTAGTTGTATTCTGCCTATATTTCAGACATGAGGTATTATAACTATTTACACTATTTACATTGTTCGGACTGTTGTTCTCATCTTTGTTGGCATATCCATGACATTTCAGCCGTTGTACGCTCTGACCTTCTTCAGGTGATTGAAATTTCGAACTGAATACTTTATTTTGTCCACTATGGTAGATTATTCTAGTTCTACGTGCCATGCTTTTTCCGGATGTCTCAGTTATCTTCGTTCAACTAAATTTAAGGAGAGTTATCTGGTCGCAAAAAAAGCGGAGCACACTCTTGTCCGAGAACAAAATCCAGTACTACCGCTGGTTAAAACAAAAACTGCAATCTGATATCTCCCAGAGGCTTTCTTCAACAGAATTATTGAAGAAGACCAGCATCCCTGGATGAATCCTTCAGAAACGAATTCGATAGTCACGGCCCGCCAAGTATAAAAATTAAACCGATTGAAAGATCAGAAGCCGACGTTCATGGTCCATCACCCGCCAGTGAACGCAGTAATTAACATCAGTCAACACCAGCTGAGTGCCTCTTTGGAGGCAATACTAAACAAGGGTCTCAACTTTGCCACAACCATCAGGCGGATCGAATCGAGGAAATAGCCTTGAATATCCCACAGGCTCGTTTGGATGAGCTAAGATGGAAAGTGAGACAAAAACTGGAGAAAGCCAAGCCTCCCAAATTAAACATCACGAAACTGAAGAGGCTGGCAATCAAAACCCTACAGAAACATTATCATACTCTGCCAGTTGACATCGGCAATGCGACTGAAGTGATGGACAAAACGAAATACACAGGAAAAACGGGAGACCTCATTAGAAATGGTAGCTACAGTAAAGAAAAGTCCAATAATAAAAAAAAAGAATAAAAGCTGTCACAAATCTTAAGAACAAGGACTGCTCACCTAAGACATACAGGCAGTTGTCACAGCGAGTTACCTCACATATACTGTCTACCCAGAATTCACAAGGCCAGTTTTTAGCTACCAAGGCTTTGTGTGCCCCCACACTTGAGTCCTTTTATTGTGGATATGATTGACTCATTAGTAGGAAAGTTACCTTCATATATCCGAAAATTCACCCACTTTGTGGAAATAATCAAAGATGCACCCATTCAATCAAACCAGAAGGTGAGTTTTGACGTGGTGATTTTGTTTACCAAGGCACTATCTGTAGTCATGGAGAGACTGGACTCAGATTAGAATGGACCAATATACCAATAGATAACCTGATGGAGATGCAGACTTTCTGTACACAAAAAACACACTTCGGAATGGTATCAGACGTATATCGACAGGATAAAGGCTTAGTAATGGGTTCGCTATTATCACCAGTAATGGCAAACTTATACATGGAACACTTCGAAGAAATCGCATTAGAATCCACATCACTAAAACTGAACCTATGGCTGAGATACGTAGATAACACTTTCAGGACTAACTTCCAGGACGAACCTTCACAGCAAGAACACGCCATGCCACTTCCATAGTAGCTAACCGCACTTATTCGCTCCGTATTCTATCGGTGAGAAGTAAGTTCCACTCAAACAGATTTTTCCTACGAACCATTGCGTTGTGGAACAGATTCGTAAGAGGATGTTTTCCGATCACTACAATCTTAACCTGTTCAAGTCTAGTGTTAACAGTTATCTCCCCCTCCTATTCATTTAAAATAACACTTAACGTCACCCTCTACCTCGAGTACCCCCCGCCATATGCCTTGTAAAGAGTGAACCCAACTGTAAAAAAATTATTGAAACAAATAAATCAACCTGTTTTATTGCTGTTAGACAATCGGAAAATGTGCAAATATTCGGGGTTGTAATTTTTGCCACTGATGAAAAGCGCTGGTAATATTTTTGCGTGAGCAAATCTTTACAGATTAAATTTCTTTTTTTTTTCAAAGTAATTCATTAGCTAATTAAAATGCACCTCCGATTGAAGTTAACTTTGTGAAAAAACAAACAAACAAACAAACAAAAAAAAACACGTCAATCTGTCCAATAATTGTGAATCCGGGAGGAACCGTATCTGTCTCTATTTCTGAGATGAAAATAGTTCTTTTAAATACATCAATCGAACGGATTTTAATTTTTAAATAAGTGCAACGCAATGTCAGGTTTTCTTGCATTTATTTCACTGGAATAACTGCGTCAGTGCTTCTTTGCCAAGACTTTTAAACACATTTAAAAGAGAGAAAAAGCCGAAGAAATTTATCTCGAAGTTATCTCGCTGGCACTGAAGACATGTTCAGTGTCTTCCGTTGAACGCAGTGAAATTTTTATTCCCAAGAAAAGTAGTATGCAGTTGAGACTATCTGATGTCGAATTGGTTGGGATTTTATTTTCTGACGAATCCTAAATAAATGCTGACCTCGACAGAAAAAGCAGTGATACTTGTAGTAAGAACGAAAATCTACTACACTCTGCTGCAAGGCATCTAAGAAATCAATATCAGTATCCATCTCCTTTCCATGGTAGAGTTAGGGGAGTATGTGACATGCTATCATTATCTGGGATGGATCCTTAAACTAACTGCATTTTTCTCCAACAACAGTAACAGTTTAAATGTCACGATACCTGTTATGACCAAGAGCGAATTTAATTGATGAAATCTCAGTCGAGAATTGGAAATCAGTTCTCTAATGTTGACTGAAACAATTTGCGCCACCAATAATTATTCTATTTTATATATATTCACAAATACATGCCCCTTATATACATATTTAACTATCTTTACTATCTATTTCTATTAATTCATATCTATCTATCTATCTATCTATCTATCTATCTATCTATCTATCTATCTATTCATTTTTCTTTCCCCTATCTCTGTCTCTTCATACCCATTTCACTATCTATCTATCTATCTATCTATCTATCTATCTATCTATCTATCTATCTATCTATCCATTTCTTTTTCCCCCTATCTCTGTCTCTTTATACCCATTTCACTATCTATCTATCTATCTATCTATCTATCTATCTATCTATCTATCTATCTATCATTTCTCTTTACTTCCTCTCTCTATCTCTTCATACCATTTCACTCTTTATCTATCTCTCTATCTATCTATCTATTCATTTCTCTTTCCCCCTATCTCTGTCTCTTCATACCCATTTCACTATCTATCTATCTATCTATCTATCTATCTATCTATCTATCTATCTATTTTTGTCCAACTCTCATCCGTTATGATAAAAATAACAAAAATGTTGAAATTTATCAAGAAGTAAAGCTAAAAACAGCAAGATGAAAATTCCCGTCCAGTTTTCATTTCTTACCGATATCAGCAATCGAGCATGAGTCAAAGATTTTCCAAGAATCAAAATATTGTTAGTATTTACTTTTCAAGATATGATATTATTTACGTCGAAACATTGGCTTTTAATCATTCTTTTTTCGTATTCCCAAATCATCGTCGGTAGATTTTAGTACTATGCACTTTCAGCAAATATTTCAACCATCCGTAACCGCTTGAATTACAAACGGCGCCTTCCCTGACCCACTGTTATACTTTTGTAATCGGCAGGTGACATGTACTTGAGTTCAGGACATCTTCACGCCTTTCGTATCAAAATATTATGGTAGATATTATTTTTGATCGAGTCAGCGTGTAGCGCGAGATCTGTTCCGATTACATTCCCAGTTTACAAGCAGCTCACCATCTTGTCTAGTGTTGTTTCCCGCTTCCATGTAACGTGTAAAACTCTTTTGGTTTAAGAATCAGATTTCTAGCTAAATATAGTTTTCATATTTGTCCGTGACACAAGCGCGTTGCTGTCAGTGATCAGATGAACTATGAAATACAAATTGAAATTAAGCGTGAACAAAAAATTACACACACACACACACATATATATATATACATATATATATGTATATATATATTATTTTACAGATATATCTATATCTTATATATATATATATATATATTTATATATGCATATATTATATATATATATATATATATATATTTTTACATATATATCTATTACAGATATATATTTTTTCTCGAAAAAAGAGATATTCACTCGTCAGTATTTTGCAATCGTCCGAGGAGAAATATTGATATGCGTTGAAACATGTCCACAATTGTGTAGCGATTTTTAACATGAATTTGTTTTAATATCCTAAAATAAATAATATTTTGGTCTACTCTGTATTGAGCCCTCTTTTAAATTTAAATGTTAAGATCGTTGGAATTGCACTTTATTTGTTTTCATGTTTCCTGTATATATATATATATATATATATATATATATATATATATATATATATATATATATATATATATATCAAATGTAAGTTTAATTGCAATGTCCAAATATTTTATTTAAAAAAAATGCTCAATAGAGAGTATGGCGTAATAATATTTATTAACAAACAAATTATTTAATAGTTGGGTATATTTATATCGTATTCGATGATACCCGTCTATCATGGCGGCTAGCCAGTCCCTACTGCAGACGCTCACTCAGGCACTTTTGTGTTTTGTTCAACACACAGTTTATACTGCAACTATGCTGAGAAAACATTAGTTACAGTTTCTGGGAGAGAGCGTGTTATCTAGCTGCTCAACAATCTGACCAAGGCCAGCACACTCAAACCATCGGTCACGATGACTTGTGACTTCATGTTAGCACAGTTCCGTCTACTCACTAAAGTGGTATGGTTCTCAGTCATTTTCCGCCCCCTCAAGACTGATAATTTCAGAAAGTCTCCTTCCTGGCAAATCGACCTTAGTGAGATTCGAAACCTGGTCTCTTGGTCAGAATCTAAATAAATAAACTAATGATGATAATAATAAAAAAAGTTACTGGTAGTAAGACTAAAAGTAAAAGTAAGATAAATAAATGATAATGGAGATATAGTAAAATATTAATAATATAACAATAAAGATAATAAATTAGCATAAATGCAATGTTAAATGCATTAAGATTAATCTGGGCCTAAATTCAAATACAAATTCAAACTATAATTCATTTAAATACTTAACAGCAATAATAATCCACCCTAACAATAAAATATATCGCGTTAACCAGAAATATTAAACATGTGGCGTGAAACCAAAACTGATACATGTAGATTGCAGGCAGCATAAAACTCCGGGTTGTACAAACAGTTTATGGTATTATGCATATTTTTTTTAAATGAAATTTTTATTATATATATATATATATATATATATATATATATATATATATATAACTCTTGCTCGTATATTTACTTATAATTATCCATTCGATTATATATATATATATATATATATATATATATATATATATATATATATATATATTGTGTATTTAGGTGGCAATCCTTCATTTATGCACGTTTCATTAAAAACGACAGAGAAGGTACCACGGTTAAGCTTTTTATTTTATTTTTCTTGTGTTTTTTCTTTTTTGGACACAGAGTGTGTATAAACTGTCTTGTAATTCTGAGCACTTTCGGCTATACTTTTAGCCATTATTAAGGATGATTTTATTTTTTCAGTTTAATTGAGTATGTGCGTTCTGTGTATGTTTTTAGTGTTTCATAGAGATGTTTTATTTTCCGAACACGGTTAGCACATTGTGGCCTAGTCCGTAGTTAATATTGTTAAGAGTTGGCTTTTCTTTTTTATTATTAGGGCTGCCATTATTCTCAATCTTTTCTTGCAGATGGATGAGGCTATTGTGTTAGTGTTTTCTACTAGCATGTTTCTAATGGAGCCTTGCGGTTTGCGAGTGTCTCTAAATGGGTTCTAATGGAGTACTGGTCAGATAGGCGTAACGTAAGGCGTCTGGATAGGCAAGTAGTTGTGTGACCGATGTTATTATTTATGTTCGGTTTGATCAGGAACACAGTTACTTATAGATAATGTTCGTTAGTTGTAATTTTGATATAATATTTCTAAGAAGAAAAGAAAACTGCATAAAGAAATACACTACCCCAATTGACCCTAGTATAAAAAGTCAAATTAATTGTCTTCTTTCAAACATTTAAGACGACTAAGCTCATCCTAACAATTACTACAATTTTGACTTATCTGGTGTGTTGTTATTTTTGAGGATATTTTAAATATACATCGCTGATATTGAGCACTTTATCCCATAAATATAGCACACCTTAAAACTATATTTCTTCACACACACACACATACACACACACATACATACATACATATATATATATACACTAATATATATATATATATATATATATATATATATATATATATATATATATATATATTGGGAACTAAAAATGGTCCCATAACCATTTTTAGTTCTCACCAGTCGAGATGCAATAAGATTTCGAAACAAGAATTCATCTTTGTAGTGGGTAATTGATTTAATCCACATGTAAATATACATATAGTATATATATATATATATAGTTCGCCCCAAATATGTATACAAACTTCAGGTAAAGGAAAAACTAGTCTTTCGTAGTTTTCTCAAATTGCGATAACACTTTTCACTGTATTACGATATATTTTCGACAGATGTCATTACCGTCATGGCTGTAGCATCATCATGTCCCAACGATCCTTAGACAAGAAATTGAAAATGCATGTGCAGCAATTCCATTGGAAACTTTGGCCAATGTTCCCAAGCAATAGTTCGCCGTACTTTAATAAATGTCTGGAAGTTAACGACCACCATTTGGAGCATCTTTTCTGGTTATAAATCCAAAGGTAACTTGTATTAATCTCGTGATGTTTGTCTATATTTCTGAGATGAGGTATCATGTACAGTATTTACATTAGTCGGACTATTGTTGTACGCTCCGGCCTTCTTCAGGTGGTTGGAATTTCGAACTGAACCCTTTATTTCGATCACTGGGGTAGACTGTTCTAATTCCACGTGCCATGTTTGATGGATGTCCCTCTGAAAGTTCTCCACTGCCTTGATTGAACTCACCTTCTTTGGGTCTGTCACTGGATCTAACCAACGCCTTTATCCACTGTGCCATGTGTCCTTGAGGACATCTGGGTATGAACTTCTGAGTATTATAAACCTAATGTTTTCAGCATCATTTTTACCAGTGCTCATATTGCAATTTTTGCTGTTATCATTGCATGTCTTTACCAGAGTTCATATTGCAACTTTGTTATCATTGCTTTTCTCTGGCACTCCTTATTACTGGTTCCCATATTGTATTTATTTCTATGCTTGGTCGGCTCAGGAGATTTTTTGTGGCCTAGCATATGTGCTGATTCCTTAAGTTTACGAATTTTCCAATGGTGTTCCCTGTCTATGATCTCAACATGATCCCACAGGGGCGGTGATCTCCTTCTCTCTCCATATGTGGTCAGCCACGCCTGATTTTTCTACTTCCCCTCGTGTTACAGCTTTCTGGTGTTCTTGAAGCCTTACCTTGGGGGGCGGCCTGTCTCTCCTTTATATTCCTTTCCGCAGCTGCATGGGATAGCGTACACACAGTCTTTAGTCATGTTTCCTCTCTATGGGGGGTCTCACTCGTGAGAGATACCTGCGAAGTGTTGTCACGCTTTTGAAGGTTGTCCTGATGTTATATGGACCGCAGATCCTTTGTATTTTCTCTGATAACCCCTTCACATAAGGCAGGCAGACTGTTTTCTGAGTGTTGTTGTCCTCCTCCTCCTCCTCCTCCTCTTGTACCCCAGTTAGAACAGTCTACCCCAGTGATCGAAATAAAGGGTTCAGTTCGAAATTCCAACCACCTGAAGAAGGCCGGAGCGTACAACGGCCGAAACGTTGTGACAAATATGGCGACAAAGATGAGGACAATAGTCCGACTAATGTAAATACTGTAATCTCGTGATGTCTGAATAAATTTAGTATTACAATTTCAATACAAGTTTTTCTTTTCCTGAAGTCTGTATACATTTTGGGGAGGACTCTATCTACCCACTCTCTCTCCAAATCGATTAAAAGGTACGTCAGGCCGGTAAATGTAGTTTAATACTGTTTATTATAAACAGAGCATTTACTTAAATATGTCTCTCTATAAAAAGAATGTATATACATAAAATGTCTTAAAATAATTGTCGGACTTTGTCCATTTCATTATATATATATATATATATATATATATATATATATATATATATATATATATATATTATTCCACGATCATTTTCCATCTTATTCAAGATGATTTTCGCCCTCTCTAACCTTCTAACTTTCTGTCCTGGAGTAACAAAGAACCTGACAGGTTCCACATACGATTTCATTTCAAAGTCTTTTTTCACTGATCTTTTGGACTGTCATAGCTGAAACTCACGTATCAAACGTCATAGGGAATGAGCTGGATATTTTCTAATTGATCTCGTTAGATCTAAGTTTAAATGATGATCCCTCTTCATGTTGTGACCTCCTGATCCAGTTTTCCTCTCTACTGTTCCTTCTTTTTAAACTTATTCACTGTTCTCTTGATGCTTCTTGTATAGACTTTGAACATGAAAGCCAACGTATGAATGTTGGTGCCATTGCTGAAGGCCTGTATGATTTTTTCCTCTCACCATTGCACATCGAGGAAAACTGGGGATAACACAAAACAATTTTAACCTGTCCGTTTTCTATCTGAATAACTCAAAGGATTTTTCAGTGATTTTTTACGACAAATGGTGTCAAGATGGCTCAACCCAATTAGTGTAGTGGGTTCTTAAGTATTAAACATTTTATGGGATTAACAATTATGCTGTTACACGATTTAGACAATTTTGTCTGTTACACCTGGTATATATGTATATATGTGTATATATGTATGTATTTCTAAAGAATTATTGGATTCTTTTTTAATCCGACATTTTTATTATTCCAAACCTTATTATAACGGGCACCATTTTATTTATTATTAAAAAGAGCGTATTACGCCTATCGGCCTGCACCATAGTGAATTTTTAATAAAGAGAAAATGCGTTTTCCAACAGGTATCGAAGTAGGAATCGCATTTTTCTTTTCTAAGATCTTGTGATATATATGTATGTATATGTGTGTGTGTGTGTGTGTGTGTGTGTGTGTGTGTGTGTGTGTGTGTGTGTAAAAATTATATACACGGTGGAGTAATGGATAGCGGCTGGGATTGAGCAATCGCAGAGTGGAATTCCAGTCGAATGGATTACATTCACTTACGTGCTAATACCCCTGGGAAAGGTATGAATCGTCTTCTTCCCTCAGCTATGGGTAAGTAGCAGGACAGCCTTGGATGGCAGTTGGTCTAGGAGAAGGAAAACCCTGAATTCAAAACCTGCGGGGGTTCGTTTGGGGACCTTGTGGCACGTAGTGCACCAGGTCTCTGTAATCGGTCCTTCAAAAAGCGTGGATGGTCCTGCACGAAACCTTCACACCACTATAATCAAATCTCATGTGCTGTTGTCGGGCTGTCGGCTTCCTGAAACTGATCTGTTTGGATTCCTCATACGTCGAATCTCGACAGGAGAGTCGACTATATATATATATATATATATATATATATATATATATATATATATATATATATATATACTCACTTGTACCTACTTTAATGGTTGTTATGATAGTGGATGCATATGCTGAGGATCTGTCTATTTTCTGACCTTATCGTAATCGGGGCGTTTGAGCAAAAATGGGGAAGGAAAGGAGACAATATCTGAAAAGACAATTGAAAACTGGATTTAGCATTTCAAGCGTGGTGTCTTTTCCTTTTGAAATAGAATGCAGAAGTCGAATACCGTCATTTGCTCGTCATAATGTGTTAATGCGTAATTAGATTCCGATCTCCAACAATAATTGGAAACTTCACAGGTAAGTAGGAATCAGCAACAAACCTACGTAAGTGGAACATTGCGAGAGCGCCTCTGTTTTTAAGCCTCGTTTTCTTATCTACATCGCATTAAAAGTCAAACTGTAGAAAAGGTCTCACGAGGTTCTTCCAAATAAAAACTAAAATATTCTTTTCATTACAAGATGCTCTCTAATCTGGCCTTCTTTTGATCCGACCAACATTTGATCAAAACTTTGTTTGCCTCTTTCTTATTTGCTTGTATTTATATCAATCAATTCAGATGGATCTGATCCTATCGTATAAAAAATACAACATTTTTTGTCAGACCATTTTTAGCGTCCTATTTGTTTTTTTTGTTTTTTTTTAGGCACGGTGGAGTAAGGAATAGCTGCTCGGATTGAGGAATCGGAGAGCCGAGTTCAAATTGCAGTCGAATCCATTACATTCATTTACATGCTAATACCCTTGGGAAAAGGCATGGACCCTCTTCTTCTTCCTTAGCTATAGGTAAATAACAGGACAAAACGGGTACTATAGCCTAGTATAGCACTTGGTCTACCGCAGATAAAAATCGCGCCTCGTCATTCATGTATCGAAAGATACTTGATCGCCTAAGCGTCTATCACGCATGGCACATAACTGACTGATTAGTTTTTTTACTCTCTTAACTTTTTACTAGATGCTCTAATCCACTCCGAATTTCCTATAAACAATATCACGTTTAATTTTCAAGGTCAGTGACATAGAGAGTCTGCCAAGTTCTAAATAAGAATGGCGAAGTATGGGCTGTAGATTTAAATATCTCGAAGACTTTTGACGATTATGCATGCGAATCTTTACAAGCACGAGGATGATGGTGCCCCAGGCCGAAATTTCGATTTGATGCAATCTTTCTTAACAAGTCATGTAATGAATGTAGTGCTTAACGGCCACTCTTCTAGATCCTTTCACATTAAGGCAGGGATTCCTTGAGGCTCTATCCTGGGATCTACTTTGTTTCTTAGCTTCATCAATGACCTTCCCGATATCATGAGTTCCAAGTCGGCATCTATACTGATGACACAACTATTTACTCCTATCCCAGAATCCATAGGTCCGAAAAAATAAAACTGTCAGCTGATCTCGAAGATGACCTTCAAATTGTTGTTATCTGGGGCAAGATATGGCTGGTAAATTTTAACCCTTAAAAAAGAATTAATGTCTTGTATTCATCTTACAGAACATTTTTTTTTGCTTTCGATCATCATGTTTATAATGTCAATTTAGAGGTGAGCGAATGATTCTTGATTTTATGTTTTCCACTGATATAAAAGTGGGACGATTATATGGAATCGTTTGCTGTTAGTTCACTGTGTCGTGCCAGGATTTCTTTCTTACTAGAATCTATCTTGCGTGTCTATATACCTTTCATTCGACCTTAGATTGAATATTGATGCCACATATGATCCGTTGCCCCTGCTATTTATCTTGAGCTTCTTGATAAAATCCAAAGAAGAATCAACAATATTATTGGTCCTGATCTGGCGTCCCGGTTTCAGTCTCTCCCCACCGTCATAAGGTTGCCTCTCTGTGTCTTTTCTATAAATACTTTCATGGTAATTGTTCGAATCAGCTCTTTGTTATGGTCCCTAGACTTTTTGAATTTAAGCGCAGTACTAGAATGGTGTCATGATATCATAAATTTACAGTTGAGCTGGCTAGATATAACCGTACATTCTATGCTAGCGGTTGATTTTCTCTGACTTCTCTCTTGTGGAACTTCCTTCGGAGTCCACGCTTTCCAACCAACTCAAATCTGAAAAGTTTAAATGCAATGTCAATCGCTGTCTACTGTCCTTCTAATTACTCATGCCTTTTCCCTCTCATTAATGTTTCTGTTCCTAATTCATTCACACCCTGGGACCCCTTGTGTATTAGTGGCTTTACTGCTTTGCATGGGGTTATAGCGACTTAAAAAAAAAAAAAAAAAAAAAAAAAACGTATTGTTTTTTTCTCCTGCTATATATCTCCAAATTCTTGACAAAATTCAAAGAAGAATGTGTAATTTTACCGGTACTTACCTGGCATCTAGGCTTCAGTCATTTTCCACTGTTGTGTCGTGGCTTTCCTATGTCTTTTTTTATATATATTCTTATGGCAATTGTTCTGACGAGCTTTCTTATTTAGTACATAGACCGCATGAATTTAAACGCATTACTAGATTGGCAGCTATGTTTTACTATTTAAATATCTAGATGCAAACGTAAGATCTATGCTAATAGTTAATTTTCTCACACTTTTCGCCTGTGGAACTCTCATTCGGCTTCTTGCTTCGCTGTCACCTACGAACTTCAACAATTTAAGTGCAATATCGTTCGCCATCTTCTGCCTTCCTGCACCCTGTTCTTTGAAGGTCGTTTCTCGTCACTAACGTCACTTCTCTTTTCCTTCAGCCTCAGCAACATAAAACATTTTAACGGCACTATCGCCTTGCATGGTGTGAAACGATAAAATAAATACCTATTTGTCAGTTTATTCATTATTTCGTTCTACATGTACAAATTCTGTAGCCCGAACTTCTTTACTTCTAACCAACATTTGGTGAAAATGTTTTATTCGTATTTTCTGTTTGTGTTGCTATGGGAATAATACTTGTCGTCTAACTTTGTTTGAATTCAAACAACATAAGTTTTTTTTTCTTCTCTATATTTTGTATTTCTGTTAATCTCCGATTCCTAAAACACCTGTTAAATGTATAATGAGTGAATCAGAACTATTTGATTGATTTTTACCTGCGTAATTTAAAGCCGATACAACCCAAACCTGATAATCCGATTAAAAGTCTAATCCAACCTTAATCTAGAGACACACATTATCCGGACGAAAATGGATTCATACAAATATTTACGTGTCTTTCTGCGAATCATTTGTTAACCAGTCTTGAAAATATCACGGACTTTTTTTTTAGTATTCATTTTATTCAAACACATAACAACTGTCTTTCAAATTCAAATCGGTGACAGTTGCGCAGTTCCCAGTCTATCGACATTTCCACACAATCATACCTTCTGAAGAAATTTAAACATTTGCTTATAATGTTTGATAATCTCCACACGGAAATTTTCAATTCATTTTTAACATGTCAAAGTTTGTTCAGAGAGAATCGTATTGAGTGACAATAGGAAGGTGGGATAAAAAGTTCATAGACTAATTTCAACTCTTCTTACTAATAAGTGCATCGTTTATTTCCAGATAAACTGATATCTGATTGTTCAAAGATGACGTCAAAAGTAACATGTTGAAAATGGACAAAATTTGGCATCGTATTTTTATGAAATGCCTGCAGAAAACGGCTTTAGCCCCCAAAGCCATTCATGCTGACATAGTTGCTACATTAGGAGATGATGCTCTAATTTCATCAACAGTGAAAAAGTACCAAGATGAATTTAGAAAGGGAAGGGAGAGTCTTGAACATGACACAAGGTTTAATTGTCCTGCAAAAGACATCATCAAGGATAACATTGATCGTGTTCACTATATGATGATGGATGACAGACGATTGAATAGAAATCTAATAGTCAATGACACTAGCATATTCCCCGAGAGAGTTGAGAATATTCTGGAAATGAACCTGGCATAATGAAGGTTTTCGGTGGGTGCCACGACTTCTGTTACCAGCTCAAAAGTGCACCAGGCTGATCAAGGGAAATTCTAGCTTCGTTTGAAGAAAATACAAGTGATTCCCTTGAACGTTTTCTAACCCAGGAGAAGGGGTTAATTCATCTCTTTCAACCGAAGACAAGAGACAACCACGCAGTGGAAATACCACTCCTCACCATCTTCAAAAATGCAAGGTCGTTTTATCTGCAGGGAAGGTGATGGACTAAGTATTTTTAGAGGATTGCGCTTATTGGGTATCTTAAAAAGGGCCAAACTGCCAACTTCCTGAAGCGGTTACAGGGGGTTATGAAGACCAAACACCCAGCAAAACTGATGAGATGCGTCTTGTTTCCTCAGAGCAATACTCCAGCAGCATAATTCTTCGTTATTCTTCAACATGAAAAAACAGTTGGCTAGTAACCAGTATTGCAGTGATGGTGTCGTTATAGGACGCGTGGTGTATTTTTAGTTATTTCATAGGGAAAAATGTGGCTTATTAGAAACCAAAATACGGTATCTCAATTCCTCAAGTCAAGGGTCAATCTTTATCTATCCTTCTTACCCTCAGAATCGTCACCAACTTGTGTTTCATTCATATCAAGCGTTTCATTCCTCATTACCTTTTAGAGTGTAATCCTCTATCTGCTATATAAAGCCTAATATTGTGTATAATTTCATAAAAAACAAAACAAAACAAAAAACAAAAAAAAAAACGAAATACTCCCAGATGAGGTTCTGACAATTATTTTCCTCTGCCAACACCAAACCAGCCTGTGTGCCTCGGTCACAGGCTGAAATCAGGATTTCAGAAAGAAGACGAAAGTAACAAGAGATATCCGGAAAAACAGGCTTTTAGAACAAGCATTTTACTCTCTGCTTTTCTCTGTTTCCGAGGCTAATTGGGCTTTTAAACAAAGCAGATAGGCTGATTCTTTATATTTCTTTATTTTACGTTGTTTTTTTTCCTATTAGATTTCTGTGAGATGTACCGCGTATCCATTTTCAAAAGTTGCTCAGTTTTACAGGTTTTTATTTTAAAATTCTATTTCAGACTTTCACCTCAAGAAATTCCCATTGCTACAGCGATTGCTTGTATATATTTGTAGTTTCATTTCGAAAAAGTCGGGATATGTCAAGCAAAGTATTGGTAAATTTCTATTTTGCCTTATGCTCTCTGATATGAGTGCTTCTGTTAAATTTTCTTCCAACTCAGCACACGGCTCATTTGGAGTACCTTCACCTGATTCCTCGCCGCCCCTAGAACAGAGGCTCTACTGAGTGATATGCGCATAACCCCGTCACTCGTTTCGGACATCATTTCTAAATTAAGCTCTCATAAGTGTAGTGGCCTAGTTGTCGTCTTAAAGAAATGTGCCCCTGTGCTGGCCCCATTTCTCTCCAAACTCTACCATTGTTGCCTCGCTGCTTCTTGCTTTCTAGCTTGTTGGAAGTCGTTCTCGAGTTTCTGTTTTTAAAAACTCTGGAGAACCTTCTGACCTCTCTATCTCCTTATTAGTCTGTTACCATTTTTCCGTAAAGTATTTGTGGCTTTAATCAATACTGAAGTGATTAAGCATCTTATCTCTCACGACTTACTCTCTGACAAAGAATATGGCTTCCGTGTTTCCCGCTCTACCGCTGACGTATTTACGGCCATTACTGAATATCAAGCGCTTGATAATAAAGGCAAAGTTCGAGATGTGGCTCTAGATATCTCAAAAGCGTTTGAAAGGGTTTGACATGCTAGCCTTCTTTGTAAGCTTCATGGCTACGGTATTAAAGCACGTTTGTTTGATTTAAACCAGTTATTCCTATCTAATCGTGAAATTCTTTCCGGTGACATCAGTTCCCAGGTAGACATTGATGAGATGACACTAGTATTTAACGCTGATTTTGAAAAAGGACCGCCAGTCAGTAGTTAATTGGGACAGGAAATGTCTTGTAAATGCATCCAAGACGAAACTGCACTCATTTAACCACCTTCCTTGCTCGCACTCAGAAGAGCTAATGCTCGACACCTACAGACAGTCACACTCCACCTACTTGGGCTCACATTTTCAATTGAATTGAAGTGGAACAACTACATTGAATCAATAGCTGCATCTACCGCAAGGAGAATTGGTTCATTGTGTTGTGCCAGACGGTTTTTCTCGTCATAATCCATCTTGCAGATTTACAAATCTACTATTAGGACGTGCACCGAATACTGTTTCCATATCTGGTCTGGTGTTCCTGCTATTGATCTCAATGTTCTTGACAAAATCCAAAGAAGGATATACAATGTAATCGATTCTGACATGACATCTCAACATCCGTTACTTTCTCACCGATGAAACGTGGTTTCCCTCTGTCTTTTATACAACTATTTCCATGCCTATTGCTCTTACGAACTTTTTTCCCTCGTGCCCCGGTTACATGACTTTAAGCCTGCTACTTGATTGGCATCTAGGTCCCACATTTTTATTGTTGAAATAACTAAATTCAACCGCTACATCTACTCCGGCACGTTATTTTCTCGCACTTCCCGACAGTGAAACACCCTTATGTTTACTTCCCTGATAACTATAATCAACAAAAGATGTAACGTCAATCGCCATCTTTTATCGCTCTTTCCTCAATCCTACTTATATTCAACCTTTTCTCTTACTTTCACTCCCTGTAACCCCCTGATTTCTAGTGACATCCCCGCTTTGGTGTGGGTGAAATGATTGTAAAAAAAAAACTAAAATCAAACAAGAAGAAATAAGCTTAATGGCAGATGGATAAACAATCGATTGGTTATTTTTGGTCAGAGTCAGTAAAAGAAGTTTCATTCTTTTTTTTTTTCCTTTCTTTCTTCTTTATCTTTGCTTTCTTTCTTTTTCTACTTTTATTTCTTCCTTTTATCTCTCTTTTATTTCTTTTTTTTTTGTCTTATTCCTTTTATCCTGTTTTTATTTCTTTTCCCTTTTCTTTCTCTTTTCTCTTACTTTCTGTTAACTTTCTTTTTTTTTCTCTCCAATTTTCATTTCTTTACCTTTCCATATCAGTTTTTTTTCAATTGATTCTCGTTTTCCCTTTCTTGCATCAATCGCTTTCTTTTTTTTCTCTTTTCTGTAGATTTCTTTATTTATTTTTCCCTCTCTTTCTGTCGCTATCTTTCTAATCTCAGTCTTCTATTTTTCGATTTTACTTTCTGTAACCTTTTTCTTTCTCTCTCGTCTTTCTTGCTTTCTCCTTTCTCACCCATTCTCTCTGCTTCTCTTACATTCTTTCTTTCTTTCTTTCTTTCTTTCTTTCTTTCTTTCTTTCTTTCTTCTAATTTCACTCCCTTTCTCTCTTGATTGTTCAGTCTCACTTCTCCACCATCTTCTTTTTTGTTCTTCGCTTTTTCTTAGTATAATATTTCTTATTCTTTCTTTCTCTCTTTCATTTCCTTTTTTCTGTCTGCTTCTTTTTTTTCTTCTTTTCACTTTATGCAAAATTGCGTATTTTGGTGTTTTCATCGACCGTAGAACTGCACTTTGGGCGCCGAGGTAAATGCAGGCGCGATGGAAATCTTACGAATCGTTGTATGGCTCATCTATCATTGGGTTGAAATGTGCTTTTGATGAGCGAAGATTAGTTGACATCGCTATTTTGGCCGAGCCGTGAATGCGCGCGTCGACGGTGAGTAGAGGCGGTTGGCGGAACGATACCTGCTCACCAATAAGACTTTGCAGACAAGTAGAATCGAACAGACTCAATCAAGAATAGTGGAGTGTCAAAGAACGTGTCTAGGTTCCATAATGGTTAATCACAGACTTCGCGTGTAGTACCAAGATTCACGTTTAAATTCTTTTAGAACATGATTTTCTAGAAACATTTCAGTCGAATACACTAGATCACTGTTATACAATATTTGTGAAACTCTTTTGCTGTGTAGACTACAGGTTGCGTGAGCTAGGTTTTACATGTGGCTATTAATATAATTATATTAACTCTGTCTGTTTCTCTGTCTACCTGTTTTTACCTATATATCTATCTATCTATCTTTATATATATATATATATATATATATATATATATATATATATATATATATATACTACTACTACTACTAGTAATACTCAGTTAGAAAAACCTCGATAGCACAATTTGTGAGTCTATCAAATTGGTACCCGAGGAAAAAATTTGAAAAAAAGAAAGAACTAAAAACATCTGAACAGGGCGAAATAAATCGTCCAGTGCCTTGAGTTTTTAGTCGAAAGAAAAAAAGTCAAGTGAGTAATAAAGCTAAAACGTAGAATGATCAATACGCTAAGTAGAGCAGGGCTAAATGAAATAAGTCCTAAATAGCCAGGAGAAACCTACCTAAACGGATCTTCAAGGTAAGCTGGCTTACGCTGAAGATCCTTTAAGGTGAAAACTAGGTAGGTTGTTCCTGTCTCTTTAGGGACTTATTTCATTATTATATATATATATATATATATATATATATATATATATATATATATATATATATATATATATTTGTGTGTGTGTGAAAATATATAGAAAATAGGAAAGAACTCATTAGGTAAATAATCCAAAGCTCTTTAACATTTTTGTTATTATTTAAAAAAAAACAGTGCTCGATACAAAAGTAGAGCCTAAATATAATTATTTATTTAAAAATATGATTCCATCGCTACATAAGAGTTCTCATGTTTCAAAACAAGAGCCGAAAACTTCAATATAATTATTTGAATTAAATTGAATTAAAGTACCAAGCTCTGTTCCATCTTCAAGAAAAACTTTTGCAATAACATTCTTGAAATTTATGCGTTTTTTATGAGCATATTCATTATTAAAATTAAAATTACTATGGTAACGGCTAGAGCAATTGTTTTTTTTTTTTAAAAAAAGGGGCATAAGGGTTAAGAATTTGTATCAATATCTCAGTTACATTCAAAGAGGTCAAGTTAGGGTAAGGTTGGGGTGTTTATATTTAAAGCGGAAGATGACATCGTCTAGTCTGGTTAACCGTTAAATGTCTATGGAGATTTATTTATTTTTTCATTTTATTTTCTTGCCTGAAAGGTTTTTGTGTATATAAAACTGTCATAATTAGCTAACATTTGTTTTTTTGACGACTTCATACAGGGTTTTCTATTTTTATATGATTGGGTAGGGCTTTTAAACTTTTTATTTATACTATGGAGTTTAAATTTTGTATTTATTATTTAATTGTTTTTTGTTTTTTATGCTAATTATTCAATGCGAAAATTTGATGATGTCGGCAAAAAAACCATTAACTCATGTCTATTGTTTAATAAATTTTCATTATTTAGAAACTTGATAATATGTAGTTTTTAATGTAGGCATAAAGGGCATAGGTCATCCCAAGTTTTACAAGTTCTAGTTTTGTTTATAATTTTCCATTTTACTTTTGGTGTTTTATTCATTTCCTTCAAATGCCAAAAATATTTAGATAGAGATGACTGATTTCTTTTATTAATATTGTTGAGTGAGCTTTTATGCTGTCTCCGCCTGGTCTTAAATTCATTCTTCGTGTATATCATATTAGTTTTAGGACTCTCAATATTACAGATTTTACGCAGCATATATTTTCCAATGGGCAGTCTTCTAGGTTTCTACAATCACATAATTTTTCACTATTTTTGTCTAATTTAAGTGTAGGGTTTTTATTAATACTATTCTGGCATGGGGGTTTATTCAGGATTTTATTATTATGTTTTTTTATTATACTTTCTAGATTTTCAGTGCAACTGTAACTTAATTTTAGGGTGTTTTTATTAAAGATTTTACTAAGTCTGCTATTTGTAGGAAAGTGTTTTTCAATTAAGACTAGGAATTTATGTCTTAGCTTAATACTAACCATTTGGTTGAACGGAGGGGTATACCAAATGATTCTTCTTTTCCTGTTTTTCTTCTGGTTAGTAAAATTGTTTCTATAATTGATGTTAGCATTTTTGTATCGGCTGTTTTTTAGAGCTGCGTTATAAAAATTACTGTGTTGTTGGAATATTTTTTATTAGCGGAGTTAATGCTGATCCTTTTCTCTATTGATGAGGGTATATATGTTTAATTATGGATGGAGGGTGGTTTGACTTAGGGTGCACATACAAGGGGTTAGTGTTAGGTTTTCTATCTGTTGTTCATTAAATTCAGAGTTACGTCGAGGAAGTTTACCATTTTTAATTTTGTACAGATTGTAGTTTTTAAATTGAGTTTTCTAAATTCACTATATATAATCTTTCTAATTATTCTCTATTTTAAAATTAGTGGAACTCCTCACTGCCATGAGCCCGTCATCTCTGTACAGACCGATGTCCTTAATATCTAATTCACGGTGCTCGGTCAGGTTGTACAGTATTAAAAGACCGACAAGGTTAGAAGACTCTGCAGAGTCTAAAGATCCCATAGTGATGTCAAAATGGTCATCAGTGGTTTTAATCCATTGGTCTCCATCATGAATAAGGACAGACTTTTTTGCTCTGAGAATTATATTCATTTCTTCCTTTGCCAGGTCAGAATACACAGCAGGGCAGTCGTGAACAGATCCCTCGATATTGACTGGTAGTAATCCACAATATCGACCTGTATTAGGGTGCAATCAGGTTTATTATTAATATTGGTAAACCAATTGATGACATCTTTGGTATTAATCCATAGTTTTAACCCAAGGTGGTTTTTAATTTGCCTAGTAATTCTTTCTAGTATTCTTTTGCTGATCTTACCGATGTCGGGTCGGTTGGGTTCTTGTAGTAGGGTTTTCTATAAAATCTTGTTTGTGGTCCTTAGGAGTGATGCAACATTCCTTTTCAGCAAATTTGCCTACTCTATCGCTAATTTTTAATTTATCAGCAATTTTTTTACAAGTTCTGTTTGTACTATCAACCATATTTATGTTGTTGTTGTTGTAAGCTTTTTTATAAGTCTTAGTTCATTTTTTTTAATTAAGTTGTAGTCATCTGCTGTCAATTTATAGAAGTTGTCAGTTTTGTCAGACTTAACTAGTATTTTATCACAATCATTGATGCTTTTAACTATTTGGTCTACATGTTTTTGGAAGTGGCTTTTCTTTTTTTGAAAGGAGATGTTATTGATAATGTTGAGTAGGTCTTTTTCAAATTCATATAGCTGTTTGTTAAATGGTGCAACTTTTTTACTTTTAAAGCCGTAAACTTCGTGTTCTTTATTTGTTGAGTTATTCCCTCGAAGGAAAAAGAATGCTTTTCATCTCATTCTTCTAATTAATTCCTCTGTTTTTTGTAAAAGTTTAACGAAATGATTCCGTTTGTTAGTGTGTGGAATATTCTTCATAGAAATGCCGAAATTTACTTTTTCCATATTTTTAAAGATGTTATTTTAAAAATAAAGGTCCAGAGTGCTCGACCTTAATTTGGGAGCCGGTATATGTGTGAAAATATATAGAAAATAGGAAAGAAGTCGTTAGGTAAATAATCCAAAAGTTCTTTAGTATTTTTGTTATTATTAAAAAAAAACAGTGCTCGATACAATAGTAGAGGCTAAATATAATTATTTATTTAAAAATATGATTCCTTCGCTATATAAGAGTTCTCATGTTTCAAAACAAGAGTCGGAAACTTCAATATAATTATTTCCTGAAAGGGTTTTGTGTATATAAAACTGTCATAATTAGCTAACATTTGTTTTCTGACGACTTCATAAAGGGTTTTCTTTTTTTTTATATGATTGGGTAGGGCTTTTAAACTTTTTATTTATACTATGGAGTTTAAAATTTTTATTTATTATTTAATAATGAATATTTTATAAAAAACATGTAAATTTCAAGAATGGAACAGAACTTGGTACTTTAATTCAATTTAATTCAAATAATTATATTGAAGTTTTCGGCTCTTGTTTTGAAACATGAGAACACTTATGTAGCGAAGGAATCATATTTTTAAAGTCAAAATTACAAAGAACGAACATTATCTATGAGTTCAAATGCCCCTTAAGGAACTGTGTTCCTGATCAAACCGGACTCATAAATAATTACATTGGTTACACAACTACATGCTTATCCAGACGTCTTACGTTACACCTATCTAATCACAGCTCCATTAGAACCCATTTAAACACACACACAAATTTACCAGACTCCATTAGAAACATGCTAGTAGAAAACACAAATATATTAACTGCATCCACCTGCAAAAAAAGACTAAAAATAATGGAAGCTTTAATAATAAAAAAGAAAAAGCCAACTCTTAACAATATTAACTACGAACAAAGCCATAATGTGCTAACCGTATTCGGAAATTAAAAACATCCCAACCACTTAATTAAGCTGAAAAATCGAATCATCCTTGATAATGGCTAAAGGTATAGCCGAAAGCGCTCGGAAATATAAAACATATGGACAGTTCTTACACACCCTTTGTCCAGAAAAGGAAGCTCTTGTTCGAACACAAGAAAAATTAAATAAAAAGCTTAAGCGTAGTACCTTGTCTGTGGTTTATAATGAAACATGCATATATATCTATATCTATATATCTATCTATCTATCTATATATATATATATATGCAGTACATCTTCATTCAAACATGTTTCATTGAATAATATTTTTTTTTATAATAATTCTTTCTCGTTCTCTAGTAAGTTTCTTGATGTTAAGGTGAAATTCATTAAGGAAGGCGCCGTAGTTTTTTCTACCCAAGTACATCCGATCTCTTCTGAGATCATCTTTTAAGACAAACTTATTGTAACTCATAAAATCCGAATATTTTGATGGTGATTTTAAAAAAAATACTTGATAGTGCGCTCTGGTATAATCATTTTAATCATTTTAAAATCACCATCACAACGAACTTCAAATTTTATCACAGATTCAATAAGTTTTCCTTTGTAATTCACCCCTGACGATGATCTTAGAGAAGATTGAAAGTACTTGAGCAGCAAAAAACTACGGCCTCTACCTTGACGAATTTCATCTTAACATCAAGAAACTGAGTAGAGAACTGGAAAGGACCATTATAAAAATAAATAGACATAATATGTTATTTTCATTCAATGAAACCTGTTTGAATATATTGGGGCGTTAAAATAATAAAACATTCCTTTCTCCCAGTTAACACCAGCTTTTAGATCAGCTTCAAATTTGACATTATGGAACAGTTCGGAATTACTATAAGGAACTTGAATAAGTTATCTCTGTTTTCCACTAGATGGCGTTCCCAGAACTGTGTGCATGTAGCTTCAGAGCGTAAAGCATCTATAAGCAAGTACTATAAGCAAGCTTGAAATTCAGTGTATATCATTTGGCGGAAGTGTAAACAAGTTTGTTTTTCATAGCGTTAAACATCTCGGATTTCGAGGCTTCTGCTTTGCATTTGGTGGAATCAGCTGGGTGTAGTTTATTATGTGATGACCGAAACCATCACGGCGGTGGGGGTGGGGGGTCGCTGTCGACTACGGTTGGTGCGTTTGAGCCAAGCATTGACGGAAAACGACCGCTATACGAGCTGAGACATGACAAAGTGATTTCGCAACTTCACAACGCTAGGCTACATGTTGCAAAGCGGGCGAAAACCTATTTGGAAACTCTAAATGCGAAGTTCTACCCAACCTGCCGTATTCACCAGACATTGCCCCGTCCGATTAACACTATTTGATAAGAAAGATTGAATCACTTCAAAATTTCTTCCAAAAATACCATAATCTTTCAATTTGTGAAGACATCTGGTATCCTAAACTCTGTCGAACGATGTCCGACGTAACAATTAAAGCATCACCTTTCTTATCTAAAGCTTGATAGACTCTTTAAGCAATAACCGTTAATACATCAGCTGTCAATTTGAGCTTATTGAATTCATCAGACTTACTATTAAAACAAGAGTAAATGGTTGTTCCATCAGCATAGATATCAAGTTGACATCAGGAATGTTACTGATGACAATTAGAAATAAGTATGATATAGCACTGGGGGGTCACCTTCCTTAATACAAAAAGATCTAGAAGTGTGATCATTCATGACAAGTTTCATTTCACGATATGATCAAAAAGACTGAATCGTCCATAACCTTTCAACTTGTGAAGAAGACTGGTATAGCAAACCCTGTCGAATGCTTTCCAAATCAACAACCCGAGCTTCATTATTCTTATCTAAGGCTTGATAATCTCTTTCAGCAATAATCCTTATTACGTCAGCAGTCAGACTAGATATGCGAAAGCCATATTGCTTTAGAAGGGCCTTGCGATGTAAGACGCTTAACCAATTCAGAGCTGAGTAGAACCTCTAGTAGTTTGCTAAAAATGATCGAAGGCTAAAATGGCGATAGTTAGAAGGAACAGAACGGTTCGCTTAAGTTCTTAAAAACTGGAATTACAGAAGATGATTTCCATTATATGTAATATAAACCAATTCCCTATTATTTACATGTGCTATACATTTTTGTTGTTGGCTTTGTAGGTATTCAAGTGATGTGGTTTTTCTTATTTGGTAAAGTTCTATATGATATTGAACGGATTTGATAGGATTTATAGATGGTTTACCAGTCAGTTCCTTTGAAGGGTAAAAGATTAACACTGTTTTAAGTTTATTTTATTTATTTTATCCTTGCTAAATTCAGTTTTATAAATTTAGAGATGTTACATTCAGTCAAACATTGAAGACAATTAAATTTACTTCTTTATACCAGTTTTATAGGACTGATAACCTTACTCATCAGTCAACCATCGTAAGTTTAAAGAATAATGATTTTATTTTCAAAGAAGTTTCAGTATTCAGTCTCCACTGACTTGAAGTGGAGCGACTACATCAAATCAATGGCTGCATCTACTGCAAGGAAATTCATCTTACACATTTACTATTTGTTCATGCATTGAAAAGTGCTGTCATATCTGGTCTGGGGCTCCTGTCCATCTATAGATTCATGGCAAAATCTAAAGAAATATCTGTAATATAATCAATCTTGACTTGGCATCTTAACTTCTGTCACTTTTTCACCGACGTGCCGTGGCTTCCCTCTGTCTTTTCTACAAATATTTTCATGGCAACTACGCTGACAGGTTTTTCCCTGGTGCCACGAATACATGACTTTAAGCGTGTTACTACATTAGCATCTAAGTCTAACCCTTTTACTGTTAAAATAGCTAAATGCAAACGCCAATTCTACTCCAACAGTTTCTTTTCTCGTACTTCTCCCACGTGGAACCTCTTTTCATTTACTTGCTTCCCTGCTAAATACAATCTTAAAAAATGTAAATGCATCGTCAATCTCCGTCTTGAATTCCATTCATATATTGTCCTTTCCTCAGTCTTTCTCAGTCTTCTCTTTCACTTTCATTCCCTATAAACCCTTGCGTACTAGTGGCATTCCCGACTCGCTTCTGGTGAAATGATTAAATTCAATTTAAATTTACTTCTTCTTTATACCAGTTTTATAGGGCTGGCAACATTATTTATCAGTCAATCATCGTAAGTTTAAAGAAAAATAATTTTATTTTCTTAGAAGTTTCAGTATTCAGTCTCAAATGACATGAAGTATCATCGAATCAATAGCTACATCTACTGCAAGAAAAGTTGGATCACAGTGTTCTTCCAGAGATTTTTCCATCTTGTACATTTACAAATCTGTCATTCGTCCGTGCATTTAATATTGCTGCCTTATCTGATCCGGTGCTCTTGATATTCATTTCGAGATTCTTGACAAAATTCAAAGAACGATCTCTAATGTAATCGATCCTGACTTGGCATCTCGGCGTCAGTCATTTTCTCACTGACGTGACGTGTCTTCCTTCCGTTTTTGTTATAAATATTCACATGGCAACTACACTGACGAGCTTTTTACATGAATTTAAGCGTGTCACTAGATTGTCATCTCCAGTTTACTGTTGAAATAGCTAAATGCAACCATCCCTTCTAATCCAACAGTTTCTTTTCTCGCACTTCCCACCTGTGTGTTGTGGCATGTTTAGGGGGCAGAGAGAAAGACACAGAAGATGAA
>CAHIKZ030004513.1:1825000-1890000 GCA_903632075.3 Acanthosepion pharaonis | reverse complement strand
CTATGAAATCCCGGAATGGATTATTGAAGGTATGACATACCTCATACCAAAAACAACTGAAACAGACGACCCGAAAAATTATAGACCGATAACATGTCTCTCCACAACGTATAAGTTGATCACGTCTGTACTGACGAACCGTACTTATTCCTTTCTCGAAACAAACAGCACTCTCCCGCTGGAACAGAAGGGATGCAGAAGAGGTTCATATGGCTGCAAGGATCAACTTCTGATAAATAAGATGATCCTGGAAAATTGCAGGAGACGACGCAGGAACCTAAGTGCAGCGTGGATTGATTATCGTAAAGCCTTTGATAGTGTTCCACATTCTTGGATCCTTAAGACTTTGGAAATGTACAAAGTCTCCCCCGTGGTATTAAATTTCCTAAAGCACAGCATGGGAATGTGGAACACCAAACTATACCTTAGTCACACCGGGGGCACTGCCATATCCAACCGTCTGAATATCCGACGTGGAAACTTTCAAGGAGACTCTCTGTCACCCCTTCTGTTTTGTTTATCCTTAATCCCTCTTACACATGAACTGAACAACAGTAGCTATGGTTACAAAATAAATAAGAAAATATTCAATCACCTACTCTACATGGATGATCTCAAACTCTTTGCCAAAGACGACAATGAGTTGAAAGGCCTCCTCAATATTGTAAAATACTTCAGTGACGACATAGGTATGGACTTCGGATTAGATAAATGTGCAAAAGTAACTTTCAAGAAAGGTAGAATTACAGAAACACGCTTAATAGATTTAGATTTTGTCACAAAGATTAGGGAACTGGAGCATGGTGAAGCTTATAAGTACCTAGGAATTAGCGAAGGAGATGGCATACAACACCCCAAATGAAGGAAAAAATAAGAAAAAGAATACAATCTGGTACTAAATACTGAGCTGAACTCAAAAAGAGGATATCAGTTGTAATACAGTCCTTAACTGGACCATAGCTGAAATTAAGCGACTGGATGCCAAAACGAGAAAGCTACTCACTTGCTATCGCATGCATCATCCCAAAGCTGATGTCGACCGTCTGTAAAGATCCGAAGGAGGCAGAGGATTAGTTCAACTAGAACTGTCCTAAAAACTACAACAATTGGCCTCCAAAGATATTTGGAAACACAGAAGACTGGATGATGGTGTGCGTCAAGGAACATGAAAGTAGTAAGTCTCTACTCCGTAATGAAGGAAGCTTTCAAAATGGAGTTCAAATGGGCGTAGAGATGCAACTGGACCATACCTAAAAAAGATAGCTAAGACGAATGCAAAGACCAGTTAGCAAGATAAACCGCTTCATGGCCAATGCCCGTACCAAACAAGCTGACGTAAACAAAACCCGTACCCATCAGTGGCTACGTATCGGAAACATCCTTGCTGCAATGCTTGCAAGCACATATACTAAAATATTGTGTCAGTCAAAATGCAGATTCTGTGATAAATATCCAGAAACGATTGATCATCTTGTATCAGGTTGTACGTGTTGGCCCCACTGAATATAAAACCCGACATGACAGAGGGGCCAATATCTGCACTGGAAAATCTGCAACTTCAAGAAAACTGAAAGAAACTGTATGAACACCACCCAGACCCGGTCACAGAAATCTGTTACAATTCTATGGGACTAATTGACAGAACAATCTCCAACCGCCCAGATATTTTATTAAAGACCATAAACAAAACGGTGCCTCCTTATTGATATGAAGTCCCTGCCGACTGGATGTATCTTTGAAGATATTCAAAAAGTTGTCAAAGTACAAGGACCTTGAAATAGAAATCGCGAAAATGTGGCATATGGGAACATCAACAATCCCTGTTGTAGTTGGAGCCCTAGGACTGGTTGGAAAAGATTCCAGTAGACTAATTTAAGGATACCTGGAAGTCCATGCCTCAAGGAGATACAGAAAATTGTTCTAAGGAACAGCCCACACAAATTTATCTATGTAATCTTTTTCTTTCTTTTTTTTTTTTTTTTTTTGTCATGGAGTTTTCCAAATGGGCCAGAAATCAAAGAAAAAAATAGAATAATAATAATAATAAAAAAAACGTTTTAGCAAAGCTGAATTAGTCAAATAAAGCTTCATAATCTTCTACTTCGTGTTGTTGCATTATTAAAAAACAATAGCAGCAGCAGCAACAACAATGCAACTACAGCACAATACACCGTCTGAAACTGCAAGATACCTAAAAAAGACAGCAAAGACGAATGCAACCGACCAGCTACAGAAGCGATGGCAAGATAAACCGCTTCATGGCCAATACTCTGCCCGTACCAAACAAGCTGACGTAGTTAAAACCCGTACCCATTAGTGGCTACGTAGTGCAGGGTTGAAAGCTGAAACTGAAGGTTTTATCCTTGCTGCGCAGGACCAATGCTTGCTAACTAGGAATTATCAAGCACATATACTAAAATATTGTGTCAGCCCAAAATGCAGATTCTGTGATAAATATCCAGAAACGATTGATCATCTTGTATCAGGTTGTACGGTGTTGGCACCCACTGAATATAAAATCCGACATGACAGAGTGGGCCAATATCTGCACTGGAAAATCTGCAACTTCTACGAGAAGGAAACTGAAAGAAACTGGTATGAACACCACCCAGACCCGGTTACGGAGATAGGACCTGTTACAATTCTATGGGACTACACAATACACACTGACAGAGCAATCAAGGCCAACCGGCCAGATATTCTTATTAAAGACCACAAACAAAAACGATGCCTCCTTATTGATATGGCAGTCCCTGGGTATCTTTGGGAACATCAACAATCCCTGTTGTAGTTGGAGCCACAGGACTGGTTGGAAAAGATTGCAGTAGACTAATTGAAGGGATTCCTGGAAGTCCATGCCTCAAGGAGATACAAAAAATTGTTCTGACAAGTACAGCCCACACCTTACGAATGGCTTTATCTATGTAATTTAATTCTTTTTTTTTTTTTTTTTGTCAGTGGAAAGTGTCATGACGCCATTTCTAACATTAGGTTCCTGGGCGGGACCCGGAAAGAAATGTGTAAACGCCAGAAATCAAAGAAAATAATAATAATAATAATAATAATAATAATAATAATACATCGGTATGGATTTCGGATTAGATAAATGTGCAAAAGTAATATTCAAGAAAGGGAGACTGTACCAGTAGTGATTGGATCTCTGGGACTCGTGATGAAAGTAATGGACAATTTTACTTACAGTGTCCCAAGTAAGATCAGCATACAGGTTGCCAAGAAGATCGCCTTACTAGGAACATCCCATATACTAATCAATTACTGTTATCAATTAAATGACAATTCTCTTATAGGACCTAAGGATCATAATTTTGACCCGACTCTACCGGATCCAAAGCAGGAAACATAGCATATATAAATGTTAACAATAACAACCACACACTTAATAGATTTAGATTTTGTCACAAAGATTAGGGAAATGGAACAAGAAAAGCCTATAAATACCCAGGAATCAACGAAGGAGATGGAATACAGCATGCTCAAAATGAAGAAGTTAAGTAAAGAAGATTACTGTCTTGTGCATCTGGTGTGAAATACCGAGTTGAATTCCCAAAACAAAATATCAGCCATAAACACTTTGAATGTCATCACAGTGCAATACAGGTTCAACATCCTTAGTTGAACCATAGCTGATATTAAGCGAATGGATGTCAAAACGAGAAAGCTTCTCACTTGCCACCGCATGCATAATCCTAAGGCTGATGTCGTTCGTTGTATGTGCCCAGATCCGAAGGAGGTAGAAGATTAGTTCAACTAGAAATGTCTTACAAAACCACAACAATATCTTTAAAGATACCTGGAAACTACAGAAGACTGGTTGATGATCTGTGACAAAGAAAATGAGAGAAATGAGAAACGTTATTCAGTAATAAAGGAAGCCAACCAATTCAAAAGGGAATTTCAAGCAGATGAAGAAATGTAAATAAATCATAGTACATGGCAAAGAACCTAAAAAAAAAATATGCAAAAGCAAATGCAATATACCAAATGCAGAAACAATGGCAAGAAAAGGTTCTTCATAGTCAATACTCTGCCCGTACGAAACAAGCTGAGGTAGACAAACCCCCGTATCAATCAGTGGTTACTGAGTGCAGGCTCAAAAGTTGAAAGGTTTTATTCTTACTGCAAAGGACCAATACTTGCTAACTAGAAATTACTAAGAATACATACTAAAAAAATTGTCTTAACCCGAAATGCAAATTCTGTGATAAATATCCAGAAACCATTGTCCATCTTTTATAATGATGCACAGTTTTATCACCCAGTGAAAATAAAATTCGGTATGATATGCTCAGAAAAATCTGCTATTTTTAAGGGAAGGCAACTGCATGAAACTGGTATGAACATCACCCAGACTGATTTACAGAGATAGGACATGTTACAATTTTATGGAACGTTCTTATTGACATGGCGTTTCTTGTAAATTGTAATGATTCCTGGTAGCCCATGCCTTTAAGAAATACAAACAAATGGGCTCACAAGTACAGCACACACAGTACGAAGAACTTTAGCCAAGTAAAATGTGTGGTCTTAACTTTTCTTTTAAAGATTTTTTTTTAATTATCATGACGCCATGTCTGACGTTAGGTCTCTGGTTGGGAACCGGAGGAAAATGTGTACACAGATGAAATCAAAGGAAATAATAATATTATTAATAATAATACCAATAAGAAGAAAAAGAAAAAAAAAAACAACAGAAAAGAAATAGAAGAAGAAAATTGTAACAACGGAGAAAAAGAGAAAGATCGTGAACAAAGGATCGGGAAAATGAAGAGAAAGAAGTGATTTCATCAGGTTCTTGGCAAGATTACATGAAACGGAACTTATGGTTGGATTGATGTGAGTTTGTAACCCTGGGTTTCACGCTTTTGCGTTTGTCTGACGATTGCAAAAGCGTGAAACCCAGGCTTACAAACTAACATCAATCCATTCAAATATGTTAGCTCTATCTCTGATATTGAGCGCTTTCTAATAAGTACCGCGCATATAATATATAAATAATTATATATATATATATATATATATATATATATATATATATATATATATATTTCACACACACACACACACATATGTGTGTGTGTGTGTGTGCTCTGTGTACAAAAGTCTATCAAGTGAAACTGAATTTGGCAATTATCCGGGCAATATTAACTTCAAAAAATCCCTTCTTACCTTTAATGATCTTATAATCTTTTACTAGTTTAATCATGTCGTAACGCTTTTAATTCCGTCATACACACGTAGAAAATTACTTAGGTTTGGCAATCAAAAAATCAAAAAATAGAACTATTGATTTAGTTTTTGCCATGGATTTTATTTACATAATTCTTCAAAACCTAAACCGCATTCAACACTTTTATAGTAAAGCACTTGGCGCTTCTATAAAGGGAAATCGGCATAAAAAATCTAAAAAGTGACAAACATTCTCTTGTTGACTGTGGCAAGAAATTTTAACGCCTTCAAAACGAAACTGCTCTCTATTAATCGAGGTCAATTTCTGCACTCGTTTCTTCAGCATGGCTGATGCTAACCTCCACGAGAATGACTCATTCCTTCTAGCGATAACGTTTAAGCTGACGTGAAGAGTAAAAAAAAATATCGAATCGATTGCTAGGTCAGCTGCTAAGACAATTGGACCTCTATCATGCTATACAATTTTCCACTCACGAATATATCTTGCATATTTACAAGACTACCATTAACCCATACTTAGAATACTGATGTCACATATGGTTAGATGTATCTGCTCCAGATATCCTCGATAAAATCCAAGAAATATTTGCAATGTCATTGGTCTCTTAGCTTCAGTCACTTTCCATCCGCTGTAATGTAGATTTCTTGGGCCTTTTCTATAAATATTTTCATGGTAATTATTCCTTTATAGTACCTAGATTTTATGAAGTTAAGCGCAGAACTAGATTGAAGTTGCAATGGTCAGATGGAACCGTAAGTTCTACGCTAAAAAATTTTTCTATCGCACTTCTCGTTTGTGGAATTCTCTTACGGCTTCCCAGTCAATTTTCAATAATTTAAATACAATGTCAATCGTTATCTTTTGTCTTCTTGATTGCAGTTCCTTCATTGTATTTCCTCCTTAATAATGCTTTCTTTTCCTCATATTCTCTCACAGTTAGTTAATCCCTTACATCTTAGTGGCATTATTGCCTTGCTTGGCGTGAACTGATTAAAAAAATAGAACTTTGTCTTCTAGATGCTGTCTACTCATTACAGCTGTTTCAAGGACAGGCATTTGACAAGTAAATCTGTGATACTTACCAGGATATTTACTGTAGCCCAACTTAATCCACTGACACCTACCATTCGCCCTTGCATTAATTATGTCTGTCACATCTGCTATGGTGCTCCTGCTATGTATTCAGAGGTTCTTGATAAAATACAGAGATGAATCTTTAATGTCTTGACCTGTTATCTCAGCTTCCGTCACTTTTCCACTACCGTAACCTATTATACATGTGCCTTTTCTATAAATATTTTCATTTTAACTGTTCTGGTGAGCTTTTCTCGTCCGTACTCAGAATTTATGTACAGGGTGGGGCAGAGAAACTTGCTTATTTAAATTTGGCGCCCTAAAGCGATGGTTGCTCCAAGGATGGTAGGGATGGACTTATTTGAGAAGGTGGGATTTAAGTTTGGTTCTTAACGTGCATTATTTATTTTTTTGGTTATTTTTCAGGAACCCCAGTGAGCATCATGGAGTGGACGAAGTTGGAACGCGCTTTCGCTATTGAGGCATTTTTTTCAAGTGGTCGCTCAATCGTCGCAATGCAACGTGCATTCCATAGACATTTCAATATTTTCCCCCGTGGTCGTGTTCCTGGCCGGCAGTCGATTGTTTCATGGGTAAACAACTTCAGGGAAACGGGTGATGTAAAGAAAAAGAAACCTGGCCTCCCACAAACAGCAAGGTCACCCCAAAACATTGACTCGGTGTATAGAGAAGAATGGACGCCATCTTACTGATATCATCTTTAAAACTGGTAAAAAATAAAATTTAAATGTTGAACTAGTTGCAGTTCAAAGAATTACATGTATACCTGCATTACTTGTGTTTTAATTGATATTCCAAATAAGCAAGTTGCTCTGCCCCACCCTGTATTTAAGCCTAATATTAGACTGGCGGAAATGTCTCATATATGGCATGAATTTGTTTAAGGTGGACCTCAACTTGACCTCAATTTAAGAGGTATACGTCGTCGGCTTTATCTCGTATCCAAGAATTTAATTTCTTTGCAGATTGTTTCCTTTATTATACTAGTGTTGATGATTACATTGAAAAAGCTAGATATAATCATAAATTCTATACGAACAGTTTCTTCTCTCACACTTCTTGTTTCTGGAACTCTCTCCCGGATTCTTGCTTTTTAGTCAAATTTGATCTTCAAAAATTTAAATGCCATGTCAGGGGTTAACTTCTATTTCTCACTCCTTAGTAATGTTTTTCTTATAATCTTTCACACACGGTAACTCTCTGTGTGTTAGTAATCTTGTTACCTTGCTGAGGTGAAATAATTAAAAGAAATATCAGATATCTGTACGAAAGTCTGCTGGGAATTCTGCGGAGTGAGTGCATTAGACGAGCTTTATTTGGCAGAAGCCATTAAGAGGTCAGTGTGAAATGTAACGGGACTGGGTTTCTTCTTTTATGTGAGAGACATCGTCCACAGTGAATTCTTTCCACAGGGTCAAACGATCAGTCAGCAATTCCACAAAGAGATCCTGCTGTGTTTGCTTCGCTCATTACGCGAGAAAAGACGAGAGTTGTGGTAGGACAATTCGTGGCTGCTTTACAACGACCTGCACACAACACCCTGAACTGTTCCTGGCTGAGAAGAACATCGTCACACTGGAACAGCTACCCTATTCACCTGATGTTGATCCGTGGGACTTTTTTCTTTTCCCAAAGTGTAAAGGGATTATCAAGTGGATCCGTTTTGAAGGCGTGGTGACCATGAAGATGTTTGTAGTGACGGAGTTGATGGGCATCCAAGAAGAATACATCTACCAGTGAATTGAAGCGTGGGAGAGAGTGAGCATTCGATTTGAATTACATTGAAAGGGGGAAAAAATGGAGTCTGTTGTTTAGAAATTAAATAAATTGTTTGCGACACCAGGTTACTTTTCATAAAAAAATCTCGTATGTATGCATATATGCATATGTGAGAGTGTGATATGTCTTCTGATTATTCTATGGTCCACTTACAGAATAAAATAATTAGAGCCTTTAAGTTTAAGACTGAGATTGCTTCTAACCTCAAAATAATAAATTATCTAGATATCACCCTTAACCTTAATAATAATATCTTTAAACCTTATCATAAAAAGCGTGAAACCCCCAACTATATTAATGTTGATTCTAACCAACTCTATGCCACAGTGAAACAGATACCCATTACTGTCGGCATTAGAATTAGTAAACTTTCGTCTAACATAAATATCCTTAATAAAATAAAGAATTGTATCAAAATGCTCCTCAGAAAAGTGGCTTAAAAAATAAACTATCCTACTTACACCTCATAAGTAACACTGAAGAGTCTAAAATGGGTTTCAACAGAAAAAGAAAAATTATATCGTTCAACTCCCCACTTCTGTAAGTTATTCAATTCTAATATCGGACTGCATTTTTTAAGTTAATCAACAAACATTTTCACAAAAACAACCCACCAAGTAAGATTTTCAATAGGAAAACGACCCAAATAAGCTATTCTTGCACCAATAATATGTACAAAATTATCAACTCTCATAATAAAGACATTCTAAGGAAATTATATGATATTAACAATGAACATAGTATGGAACTCCTCTGTAATTGCAGAAATAGTGAAAATTGTCCAGGTGAAAGAAAATGCAGAGCTACGAAGGTAATACACCAGGCAACTATTTACCTGAAAGAAAATAAGTTAAATCACAATGTTTACATTTCAATTTCCGCGTTGGAATGGAGAGAAAGACTTTACATCCATAGGCACTCTTTTTCCAACCCAAAATTTAAATAGCAGAAAACTCTTTCCAAAACATTTTGGGAATTGAGGGAGAAATGTCTGGTTAAATATGGCCAATATTATTATCTTTAATTTTAATCATTTTTACATAATTTTTTTATATCTTTTAAATTTTAAAAAATATTATTAATTTTTAATTATTAATTATTATATGTTTTAATTATATATTAATTATAGATCTTATTTTTTGTATATATATTTAAATTTTTAAATTTAAAAAAAAATGTTTTTATTTTTGTCCTTCAATTTTTTAATAATATAAACTATCTAAAAAATTTATTGTTAAACTTATTTTATTTGCAAGCATATTTTCTTAATTTTAATAGTAACAAGTTTTATTTTTTTTGTTATATGATTAATAATTAATTATTTCGCTTTCTTAACTTCTTTTTTCTGGTCATAAATTAATTTCCCTTCAATTTTTTCATAACCCCAACTTGGGGTGTTAGGGTTAATATCTGGGTCGAATTTGCGTAACCTTTTTCCATTTGAACCAGATAACATCCGCCTTCCCCTTACCACCAATCGGGCGTTTTGTTTGGTTAGCTCAATATCAAATTTTCAACTGCTGTCTCGTTTTTAAGTTATATTTAATTTTAAGCTTCTAAACCATATAAGTCCACCATTTGCGTTGAAAAATGCTAGTGCATTGACGTTAGTTGAAATAATCTACACTCATAAGGTAATTTTGTATTTCTCTCTCTCTCTATATATATATATATTTTCTTTATAAGTTATTTTTATACATACAAATATTTAAGTAAATTATTTGTTTATAATAAACAGTATTAACTACATTTACCAACCTGAATGTCCCAGAAAGTTCATAGAATAGTCTGACGTGCTATACCATTTAGCTACAGAGGAAGCGTCTGGTTAGCAAAGTCAAATTAATAATTTATTACAAACACAGCATTTAATTAAATATTTGAGTCTATAAAAATAACGTATAAACAGAAAATATATGAACATAATTGTGGGATTGAGTCCATTTCAATATATATATATATATATATATATATATATATATATATATATATATATATATATATATATATTTTAAAAATAAAAATGTCCTTTATACTTAATAAAAATAAATATTCACAATTCTAAAATATTTTTGCATATATATATATATATATATATATATATATATATATATATATATATATATATATATATATTGCTGAGTAATAAAACACGTTGATCTCCATTCTACCTGCTCCAAAGCTAAGCGCTCATCTTAGCCATGGGCGTCCTACATTCCTGTAGCCCTGATCTAACTGGCTGTACATTAGGATCTTGGGTATCCTGTCATCAAGACATGACCAGTCCACCGTAACTGTGACTGTATGATAAAATTCTCGATTCCTCAAATATTATACCTGTTAAACAGTTCTACGTTAGATGTCCTATCTTGAAACTTAACTCCATAGATTCCACGCAGACAGCTTTTATGGAAAACATTTAGCTGGCGTATATGGTACCTATATGGAGTCCACGACTCTGAGCCATACAAAAGGATGGCAAGTACAACAGCTCTGTAAACCCGAATTTTCGTATATTTGACATTAACAAAGTATTCCTTTCGTGATCTCTCTCTCTCTCTCTCTCTCTATATATATATATATATATATATATATATGTATATATATGTGTGTGTATAATGATTAAATATATCGGTTTTAGCGTTTTCAAGCATTCACTGGTCATATTCAGGAACAAAAAATATTAGTTGTTTTATGTTAAGATAAGATGAAATCATGAAATCAAACTGGTCATATTTGTATTTCTGTTGTAGAAAATTATGGTTTAAGATCTTTGCATCAGAAGACACCATTGAAACATAAACTAAATGCACTGTCTACTGTGTCAATAGTGCTGTGATATCAATTCTGAACACATTATTCTGCTGCATTTTATTATCATTTATTAATGAAAATATTGCAAACCCTGTTTCCTAGACAAAAGGAAATCTTATTTAATATAGTTTTTAATTAATGTAAGTGCTTCGAGAATTTGGAATCATCTGTAATTAATTTTGTATAAGATGCGAGTCTTATCGACCATTTTGAATAGTTTCAAGAATTAATCTCTCAAGGGGTGTTAAAAATTATAGAGAACTTTAGTAACACTTAATATTGATTTTTAACGGCGGAAAATATTAGAAATGACAAAATTACATATCATCATTAATGTTTTTAGTGGACGAAAAAGTTGAACCATTATTAATTTTTAGTAATTTTGTTCATATTGTATTTCAATTCATGTTATATATTATTTCATATTTTTTCATATTGTATTTCATTTTATATTTTTTCATATTGTATTTCATTTCATATTCCATATTATTTCCTATTTATTTAATATTAGATTTCACTTTATATTCCATATTATTTCAGATTTTTTCAGATTATATTTCATTTTATATTTTTCCTTATTTCATTTCATATTCCATATTAATTCATATTTTTATATTGTATTTCACTTCATATTATATATTATTTTATGTTCTATTTCGTTTCATATTTCACGTTATTACATATTTTTTCATATGACATTTAATTGCAACTTATCAGAACCTCATTCTATGTCGATCAATAAACAGCGCGGAATGAAAATGCAGGATCTTGGCGAGACTCGACCACCCGTCCATTTTCTGTGGCGAAGACTTTGTTTTTGTAACAGCTGTTTTATCGTTTGAGCGACAAGCGCTTTACGACTGTCAAGTCAGACCAAAGCTTTTAAACTTAACCTCTACTTTTGCTAATCAAAATGTCGTACCAACGGATAATACATAAAGATGTACTGTCTGCCGAAATCGAATATATTAATCATGAATTTTGGGATGAAAAAAAAATCGACAGATAGTTTGTACATATCAATAAACACAATGTAAAATAAAATATTGGCTTATATCTTTTGTTTCAAGAAGATGACATTAACAACAGACGAAATATGCCAGCTGACACAGAATGATTACTCTTTGATTTTCCCGCTTTTAAATAGATCTATTGAAATAATTCAATCATTTATATATATTTTCGGTAATTCCATAAATTATATAGCTATCTAAATCCATACGATTGACATTCTAACATATCGTCGTTAGTTTTAATTTCTTCTTTGCTGATCGCTTCTTTTGTAACAATGTTGTTGGGAACTACATTCACCGCCATCTTGCAGGTCCGGGACTAGAAACATCCATTTTCATCAAAATCTACTGCAATCATCCATTCCCCATCGCTGTTTTGCTTTGCATCGTTCGTTGGAGTTGAAACAAATCAGAGTAGAAGAAAGTGCCTATGGCATGAATTTGTTTAAGGTGGACCTCAACTTGACCTCAGTTTAAGAGGTATTCGTCGTCAGCTTTATCTTGTATCTAAGAATTTAATTTCTTTGCAGATTGTTTCATTATTATACTAGAGTTGATGACTACATTCACCACCAACGCGCAGGTTCGGACCGAGAAACTTCCAGTTTCACCAAAACCTGCTCCCATCATCCATTCCCTATTTGCAAGAGTTGGTTGTAGGTAAAAGAAAATCAGAGTAGAAGAAAATTTCAGGAAGTGGCCCAGACACTTGATTTGATGACCATCCTGTGCGGAACATATGGAAAGAGACATGCAGAATCCAGTTAAGAAGTTGCAACGGACTATCGCTGACTCTGTTATAATTTCGAGTGACGCCTTCTGTAGCATGTCCGTCACGCGTAGCCCTCTTCATCCAATGGTTCAACCGTTGAGATCTGTGACAATCATCATCTGCTTGTTCCGCCGTTGGAGTCTTTGCGGTTGGCAGTGCTTAGTCTGGGAACTCGTCTTCGACCTTGTCGCAAGGAGTGGCTCTACGAAGAGTTTAGAACTCCTGACGGCATCGTGCTCGGAGACATTATACCACTCAAACCCATCCATCGCAACAAGGAACGACCATCAGTGGTACGCACGTAGAAACATACACGCATAGACGCAAATTATATTTTACACTGGATGTCGGAGTAAACAGTTTGTCATCAAATCTAACATGTCTACTAATATTAAAAAGTACTTTCATATAAAATATGGAGCGAAATATTAAGTGGGTCTATCTAGGCCAGAGACCAATTCGTTAGTGTCGTTTTCGACCCTTACCAATGCCATATGCTAGGATATAAATCTTAAAATTATTCAAAGACAATATCGGAATGGAATTTGGTAGATTGCGCTACTTTAGTAATGCCTCAGGCCAGACATGTAACAAGAAGGGGGATTGACATTATCATCATCATCATCAACCTTAGACCCCCCCGGTGGTTGGTCGGAACTCCATGAACTATCACTTTCGAAACTGCTTGGTTCCGCATTCCCATCGCCAGATCACAATGTCTAACCCTGACTCCAGAGTTATGGAGTCCGGGAAAAGCAAATTTCACGATAAGACACCCCAGCACGATGCCAAAGAAAGTAAGGATGAGACGACCGCCCCGTCCGCTGCGTGGTAGTGATTGGCAAACTGCAATCTTTTTTCTTTGAGCTGACAATAATCTTCACACTAACCCTAAACTTAACCATAACACTAACGTTAACCCTAAACCTAACGCTAACCTAATCCTAACCCTAACTCCTGAAACAGCATAAGAATCACGTGTAGTTTGATGAGTAGATTCATATGGTATCAATTAAAATGCATTTTGTGTAATATAAATAATACTAATCAAAGCCTCAGTATGATAGAATACGTACATTGTTTTTAATTTTCCTGTTTAATGCTGATTGGTATGAAGTTTGATAAGTAGAATCACATGGTTCAATTAAAATTCATTTTACGTAATATAAATAAAAATACTCGAAGATTCAAGATTCAAGCAGTATAAGTGTATTTTTTTACATCTCCTGTTTAAAGTGGATTCTTATGTAGTTTCACGAGTAGAATAATATGGTGGCAATTAAAATTAGTTTTACGCAATATCAATAGCAACAGACGAATCTATGTAAAAAATAACCCTAAACCTAAGCATAAAAATAAACATAACCCTAACAATAACATTAACTCTAACACTAAAACTAAAGCAAGAACAAACACTGACACTAAAATTAACCCTAACACTAAAATTAACCATAGCCCTAAAATTAACCATAGCCCTAACATTAAACATAAACCTAACACTAAATATAACCCTAAACCTAACACTAACATAAAACATAAACGTAGCACAAATCCTAACAGTAAACCTAACACTAACTCTAACACTAAACCCAACTGTAATCATTACTCCAACGCTAACCATATGCATAATACTAACTATAAAACTAATCCAAACCTTAAACCAGGCACTATCTTTAACGCAAATCCTAAACATAGCATTGTACGCGTGTCTTTTTACTTTTTCCGTTTAATGTTGAAATATGTTTAGTATGATGAGTAGTATCAGATGGTGTCAATTAATATTAATTTTATGGAATATAAATAAAATAGTTGAATCCCCAATATATCAAACTTAACTCTAACACAAAGCCTAACCTTAAACCTAACTCAGCTCGCTATTTATCAACCCACCCACAAGGATTGAATATGGCACACGGCCGGTTTAGTGTGGGTATCCCCGAGCCCGTAGGCTCGGCCAAAAGTATAGCCTTTTTAGAACCGCATTGACAAATTCAGGCCCTGTCTACCTCCCCGAACGAAACCTTGCCCTTCGGCTCGTCCGGGTTCCTGCTAATGCAGAGAGTTTGATAGTCGTCGCTTACAGTCAAAGACTGTATCACGACAGCCAGACTCGGAGGTCTTGCTCAAACCTAACTCAGCTCTTGAAAAAACCTAACCCGAAAACTTACACAAAGCCTAACTCTAACCCGAACCCAAACCAAAACCTAACGCTAACCCTAAAACTATAACCTAAACCTAACGTTAAACCTAATTAATATTAATTTTACGGAATATAAAATACAATAGTCGAAGTATCAAGATATCAACCTTAACCACAAACCAAACACTAACCAAACCAAACCATATCCCCAAGCCTAAACTTAACCCCAATACTAACACTAACGCTAAAACTCTAAACTTAACCGTAAAACTAAATCTAACCCTAACATGAAGCATAAATTAACCCCAGTACTAACCCTAAACCTAAATAAATCCTAACCCTAATCTAAATCTTAAATCTACCCCTAACACTAACCATAACACAATCACTAACCCAAACCAAAACTTAATCCAAGCCTAAAGTTTATCCACAACACTAAACCAAACACTAACACTAACCCTAACTTTAGCCCTAAACATAACCCTAACCCTAAAACTATATCACTAACAATAACTTTAAACCTTTTTTACATTTACTGTTTAATGATGATTCTTACGTAGTTTCATGAGGAGAAAAACACGGGGCGTAAAATAAAATTAACTTTATGAAGTATAAATAACAATAGTTGAAGCCTCAAGATTTCAACCCTAACTCTAACCCTGACCTAATACTAAATCTAACCCAAACCAACAAACCCTAACCCCAACAGTAACCCTAACCCCATAAAACTATAACCTTATACATAAATAGTTCAAGCTTGTCCTAACCATAACCCTAACCATAACTCGTTAAACCCTAAATTTAACCCTAACCTTAACACTTACTCTATACAGAGAACTGAGGCCAATCTCTCTTATGCTGAAACAAAAAAGGAAATGACATAATAGACCACATTTTGAAATTGTTTTTTTTGGAAGCAGTTAACACAATTTACAGAGAACTGCCAATCTCTTATGGCAAAAAAAGAAAATGACGCAACTCAGTGTGCAGTGTGCAACTCAATTGTGGCTTTGTCCGACAGAATCGCATCTAATGAAAAAAAAAACACTAAGGTACCTGGTCCAGGGGTACAGATGCCAAAGGATCGTCCTCCCATTGCACTAGCGAGGGAGGATCGGTAGTCAATACGATGCCAGCTCAACTGACGTTTGCGAAGGCTGGGCAATTTTTGTACTTGTCCCGAGTGTACGCGCTCGGGTACCCCACATCAAACCCGACCTTTTGCCACATCTCAGCGGAGAGACCGGAGTGAATAACAAATTCACAGGTCCACTGTAAATGTTTCAGTGTATACGAATATGATTCAGCAAGATAGGAAAAAAATGAAAGAATGAATAGGACTGCAATATTTTAGATGCATAAACGAAATATTAGAAATCAAACTAAAAAAAAAACGGAAGGTTTTTACAAAAGAAAGAAGATCTGGGCAGTAAGCTGAACAGGGCTTTTCTTTAGCTGGACTAAGGAGGAAGCCAACTGGATCAGCGAACGACGAATCTAGTTGTCATGCACAAAGTTTTATATCTCAAAGGCGATAAAGATAGATTAAATACAAAAGAAAAAACAGCCGAAGATTCTTTAGCATCGACGATTGTGCAAAAGGCGGTAATGATAACGGATAAATATAAAAATAATAATACAAAAGAATATAAACATTCCTTAAATAGAAGTTAAAAGAAAACGACAAAAGGACAAGAGCATGGCTACGCAGAGTACACCTTAAAAGAGAAACGGAAAACTATATCAAAACGCTAATTGACAAAACTCAGAAACAAACATAAAATCCTGAATCTACGGAGAATGAATTGAAATATTAAACCACTTAACTATTGAATAAACCGGGATGGAAAAACAAATAAAATACATAAGAAGATACTGCAGGGTGGCAACTGTCCTGCACTGGGAACTGTGCAAACCACTTGGATTGCACCATGCAGATAAATGATATTGGCATAAATAAGAGACTTAACTGGAAAGCAATAGTCGCTAATTTTGTGGGGATTGCGACACCCAGACCAACCAACCCATTCAAGCTGGTAGATCAAATCAAATAATCGTGAATAAAGAAAAAAAGAGCCTGTTAGATCGTGGATGTGGATGTGCCAGCAGACTACAGCTTGAACGAACGGGTAGTTCATAATTTTTGAAATACTAGGACCTTTCTGAGGAGCTGAAAAAGGTATAGAAATATGAAAACTGGAATCGTGTCTCTACGAGAAGTTTCACTTGGAATAGTGGGTAAAAGTGGAATCCAGATTGGATGATTTGCAAATGTAAGAACGGAATGTGACGCTACTTGGGGCGGCAACGACTCTAAGAAGGTCACTGAGGATTTGGTGAAAAATATTGGCATTCAACAAATATAACCACCAGATATTAGGGCTTAAAGTATGAATAATAATAATAATAATAATAATAATAATAATAATAATAAAAACTAGTGTTACCCCCTGAAAAAAATCAGCATTTTTTTATTTTAATATTGTGATGGATCTTAATTCTTAAGTTAATGATTGAGCAAACTCATGTCGAGTTCTGCAATAAGAAAACAACCGTAGAATTTTCCCATATTGCATCGTTCAATATTTAAGTTTATCACCTTTTGAAATAAAGAGATACAAATGAAAATATTTGAAATTGACAACTTTTAAACTTTCACTGAAGCAGACTGAAAACCAAGTGATAAAAACGAAGTAATCCATTATTTGTGAGTTAGTGACAGGACGTAACGGTTGTGCAAACTAACAAAGGGAGGGAAAAGCACAAGTAATAATAATCATGATACAAGAAGCAGAAGAATACGAAGAATACGAATAATAATAATAATAAGAAGAAGAAGAAGAAGAAGAAGAAGAAATGAGTATACGTGAAGAGGGATATGTCAAAGAAGAAGAAGAAAAGTATGCGGGAAGAGGGAGTTATCCTAAAGGAAGAATGAAGAAAAAGAGGAAAGAGTTTAGGGGAAGGAAAAATCTAAGAAGAAGAAGAAGAAGAAGAAGAAGAAGAAGAAGAAGAAAAAAGAGCATTGAAATTAACATCATCACAATCTCAACAGGATATTCGGCAGCAATGGCAAAAACTCATTTAAGAAGGCCAAAGAAATTCACGAGAAAAATGTCTGTTTCGCGTCTACAAAGGTCAAATGTTGAAAAGCCAACTTAAGTTCGAAATGAAAGATTTCTGTTAAATCTATTGTATTTGTTTCCTTGTGACGTCAACAATCCGACAAATACTCGCGTCCCACACGCATCTAAACTGAAGATCCTGGCATAAAAACCAGAATCAAACAAAAGCAAAAAAATCGATACAGATCAGCTTAGTAGAGCGTCTTAATGAAGTTCGCATCGATATACGTGCAACATATGAAAAAAAAAAATTCACAATTTCATAGTTTTGTAATTTTTCCAATGGGAGGATAAAAAAAGAACGTTGAACATTAGCAATGTTCAACGCTCTTCTTATGAGAAGCCTTTTTCAGGGCGTACTTTTGTCTGCACATCAGTGAAGTGTTTGCAGTCTGTGTTCTAGTTCAACTTGAAGAAACGTTTTGAATTTTCATTTTCATGGAAAACAAGATGGCCATAATAAAATTTCATGAAAATCGAAGAAAAGAAATCATTCGGAAATTAATTTAAAGACTTTTATTTATCAGCCAATGAAAAAAATCTGCTCTTGCGGCCACTTCCTGTCTAGAAGTATGTTTTGATTGCAACACGTCCCCTTACAGTCTGCCCCCAGATTTTTTTTTTATGTTAGCGTTCACTGATAGATGAAGAAGAGGAATAGAAATGTAGTACTATGGATGGATGTGCGGGATATTATGGATTGAAAAATGTGGGAAATTAGAAAGTTTTAAAGAAAATGGCAACAAAATGGACACTTGTATTTAGAATCGGAAAGAGAATTTCTGGAACAAATGAGGAAAGAGGATCTAGAGAATTTGACACTCACAAGACATACCGAAGACAAGCAAAGAGAAATATCGACTAATCTACTTAACCAGTTTGAGTGAATGGACAACAGAACAGGGACAAAGAAAGATTGGAATGTGTCGAAATATGTTTAATGCAACAAGAGAGAGAGAGAGAGAGAGAGAGAGAGAGAGAGAAGTGGAGAGTCATGAGTGCCCGCATGCTCAAAGGAAATAAAATATAAAAGATGACAATTTTAAACGACAAACGCCAATTTTCTCCATTATATGCCTATCATACTTACATATAACAACTAAAGACTGATATTTGTAGAGAGCACTGGTTTAAAAATCTAACCCTAAACCTAACCCTACCTATACAACAAACCATAACCCTAAAACTAACCATAGACCTAAGCCTAACACTAAACTTTAACCTAATCCTAACATAACCCTAACCCAAATCCGAACCCAAACTTAAAAACTAACCCTAACCAAACCATCATACCAAGCCTAATCTTAACCGCAACCCTAATCCTACCCTTTATGGTATGGTTAGGGTTCAGTTTAAGATTAACACTAATCCTAAACCTAACCCGATAAACCTAACCCTAATATTAAACATATGACACTAACACTAGCACTATCACTAAAAATAAATTAAACCCCAACAATAGCCATCGCCCAACTCTAACCCTACACTAATCCTAACCCTAACCAAACACTAACTCTAATCCTAAGATTAACCTAATCTTAACCATAACCCTAACACTAATTCTAACAGTAACAGTAATACTAACTCTGACCCTAAACCTAAACCTAAGCTTAATCATAACCCTAATACTAAACGAGCCCATTTTCCTAAACCTAAACTCATCCCTTAACACTAACCCTAACATTAACTTTATACATGTATTTTTACATTTCCTGTTTATGTAGTTTCTTATTTAGTTTGAGAATTAAAAATAATTTTAGGTAATATAAATAACAATAGTCGAAGCTTCAAGATGTCTACCCTACCCTACCCTAACCCTAACCCTGTTTAATTCTGATTCTTACGTAGTTTCATGAGTAGAAAAACACTGGGTGTCAATTCAAATTAATCACCTTTGCTTAAGCTGATAAAAAATAAGATTAACAGTGTTCACTATTTCTAAGCAATAATCTAAGTGAAGAGTTTTTTAAATGTGTATTCGAAATCCGAAACTTTTAACTGAACTGGTACACCGAATACAGCGTTAGAATAGGCGTAAGGCCACGTGTGTGTATGTAATGTCTTTGAAAATAACTTTTATTTCTCAAGTACTTTCCATCTCTTTAATTCATAGTGCATTTCTTGCATCATCTAATTGTAATAGTCGGAAAAACATCCGTGAATATGAACGGATTATTCTAAAAATAAGCAGACATAATGTTTATGTATTTAATTAGACATGCCTAAAAATAATTTTCTGCTTAAATACACAAATATATACAAAATCATCCACAGACAGATTCGCTGTACCACAACTCCTCAGTATGGCTAGGCGCCCGATTGTTTCAAGCAGGGATCGAAACCCGACTGATTAGTTATCAGTCAGGTATCTTACCTCTAGGCCATCATCGCACAGAAGAAAGGGACGGAATGGTAACGTTTTTCTCCATACGATATACACCAGTGTCTCGGAGAACTCAATTCATACTTGAAGAGTAATGCTTGAAAAAGTAATCCCATATATATATATATATATATATATATATATATATATATATATATATATATATATATATATATATATATATATATATATATATATATATATATATTGTTTTTGAGCAATTTTGGAGGAAAGAGGTATAACAAAATGAGAAAAAAAAATTGCGTGATGGGTTTAAGCCTGAGTGCATCACCAGGCTAAGTTTATACTGAAGAAACTACACATTCACACGAATGAAAGATGCTGGGAATTTTAAATTTAAAATAAAAAATAATTATTATTTATCTTTAATGAATAATAAACTGATAATTTTATTGATTTATGTACATTTTTATTTCTTAATTAAATTATATATATGTAACCGTTTATTCATTATTTAAAAGAAATCTTTTGGTACCGCCACCCAATCAAAAAATTTGTTTTTGTATCCAAAACCACTAAGTTCATTAACTCTTTTAAGGTCTGCCATCAATATTATAAACAGGCTTCCTGTTCTAAATTGGGGACAAATTCATATTTTTATAATTCTGGCAAGGGTTGTTACCCAATAATAATGTTAATGTTAATATTAGCCTTTTTCCCACAAGGAAATATTTGACATTCATTGACCAAGCAACCGATACTGATTTCGGTTTTAATTTATAAAACATTTCTTTTAAAACTCTTTTTTAGGAAAACAGGTTTCTCATGACCAGTCGCTGTTATCGCTCTTTCCAGTACTGATGGGGGTTTCCTTCCTAACCTTTTACTTCAAGTATAGAGGACTATTGACATCATGATTATGTCATTATATTCTCTTCGAGTCACATCCATAATCCATTTTAGTTGTTTCTGCTGTTGGTTGTGAGTTCTCTTATTTGGTACAGTTATTTTGTGATTCTTTAGCACGTCTACAATGTTTAAAGAAAGGTGATCTTTACCAAGACACTCAGACTTTACTCGCTCAAAACAAATTTTCATCATTAATTATAGGAAGCGGTTGTCTACAGCTGATAGTTTAGATATTCCTGAACAGGTTTCGCGCCATGCATGGAATCCATATTAGTGTCTCGGTCTGGTGAGATATTTAAGAACATGACTCACATTATCAGGTTGATCATTTGGTACTGGTATTGGGCTAAACTACCTCTAGCACAGCTTGTTCTATGTTCAATTTCTTTTTCTCCTATACTTAATTTGTTATAGCTGATCCATACAATTAGTTATTTGAAGTATTAGGTTGGTGCAAAAATAATGACGTAATAATGTCGTTTTTGACGTTAAAAAATACGTCAAAAGACGACATTATTGCGTCATTATTTTTGCACCAACCTAATATTTAGTGATTCCGAATTCCATATCATGGATTTTTTATGATGGATACAGGGTAGGTGCCGTCACTGATTTCATTTCAAATCAAGATCATTGTTTCTGTTTTGAATATGTTTATCTTGAGTCCTTTTTCTTGGAATACTTGATAGATGATACTTATTTTCTGTTCAAGATCATTCTTATCCCAACTATGAAAACCTATATCATTAGCATAGTCCCCACCTCTCATCATCAATATATGTCATCATTTTATAATGTGTTTATTCATTCGTTTTAATTATATATCAAAGTCGTTTCAATAGGTGTTATATAAAAATATACACTTTTATTTTATTATAGTGAAAACAATGAATGGGAGGCATTTGGTTGATTGTAGACACTTTATTATTACTGACAAATATAAAAGAGGTGCTGAAAAGTTTCCATATTTTTTTTTAGCACCCTACATAAATAGATACCATTATTCAATCCGGGAGTAGCAAGAGTAGCTTCACTTCTTAGTGCTCCCGAATGTTTTATACAAACGCATTTGAGGAGGTACGACACAATGATCTACTTGAGAAGCTACAAAGGCTTAGTTTTCTATGGGAATGTTATTCGAGTAATCGGCAACCTCAACTCGAAGCAAGCAGCCTGACCGAGGATAGAGAACTAATTCACTGAAGGCACAACACTAGAAATATGAGTCGATAGACAAAAAGTGTTCAGTATTTAATAATTCCGTATTCTGTATTTTTATAATGGATTCAGGTTATGCGCTGTCACTGATTTTCATTTCAATTCAATATCATGGTTTCTACTTTGGAAATGTTTATATTGAGTCCTGTTTCTTGGCGTCATTCATGACATCCATATTAAAGTCTTGATCTGACAAGACTATTTAAGAACATGACTTTGTAGAACTATTATGATAAAACTAAGATAAAATTCATTATTGCTGTGACTGATGTTTCCAGCATTACAAATAAAAGAAAGATGATTTCTCAGGTCGGAAACGCGTGACAGTTAAAAATGTAACATATAATTATAGCTTGGAAAATAGAAACACTAGGCCTGCTTTTCAGTTTTACGCGCTCAATTGAAAAGCAGAGTTGAGTGACAAATTTGTGATTAGTTCCTATGGAACCTTTCCTGAAGTTTGTCATCTTTTGGTCACCCAAAAAAATACCACCTTAATCTGGTCAAACGTCTAGAAGTTTGCTGGAAATTCTTAGCATTTCATGTCATTTCTTTCGGGATTACGAAGTATGCGTTGTGTCGTCGTTAAGGCCCCGTAAATTGTGATTTTCTGTAGATTTTAACTTCCGCTTGAGGGCATTGCGTTCGTTTTTACCCAAATTCTCTTAAAATGTATCAATGTATCGCTTCACTTTATAGCTAGGGATTTATTGCAAGTAGACTAGTTTTGATTGGCGACCAGTGTAGGAGAAGAACAACAATTCACAACAGGTCGGGTGTGGGTCTAGCAAACCCCACCCACAAAAACATATTTGCTATGGAAACTCTAGCGGTAGTATTTTAATGTTTTGAGTCTGTGGACTTTATAATAGACTGGAGGGTTGACAGGGTTGATAACAAGAATAACAGCTACCTTATTTAAGGAATTTATATTCTTTGGAAACGATTCGCACCCTGAAAAAAAAGTTTCTACAAATAAGTGTTCGCTTTTATTTCCCTGTGTGAGTAAGGGTTGATGCCCAACTTAACATCTGAAATTTATTTCAGATTTTTTACCGTTTGCTTCTTAAAGAGAGAGAGAGAGAGAAAAAAAAATAATACGTAACTTTAGAATTGTGATTTGTGTATTTCTAATCGGGTGGTATGTATATTTATTATTCATTAATTACTACTTTATTCCTATCGTTCGAACAAGGCAAGCTTCCCGAAACAGGAGACTCGTTTTGCATTCTATTCTTGTAAAAGCTTAAGTATAGGATCAAGTTTGGTTTATTCTGATTGCTGGATGATCCCAAGTTACACCATTGTGTGTTGATACAAAGTAAGAAAGGTAATCTTACTAATACAAAAATATACTAGATTCAACGAAGCGTTATCGGCTGTATTTTTCTCGTGTATAATACGCTGCTAAAATATAGTACATAATTGCGCCGATCCGAGTAAAGGTAATCTTTCATAAGTTGTTCTTTTTCGGAAGAGGCTATTTTGCCGGTTCCGGTAAAACAGAGAAACATGCCTTTAAGCTTATTTTACCGATCTTGATAAAATAGACCTCCAGACTATTTTACCGATAAATATTACTACTATTATGAAAGAAGGTAATGTTAAAAATGCAAAAACACAGATTTAACATAGAAGTTTATTTATTTTCAACATCAACTGTTGTGTCAATTTAAAATCTTTTCCATCATCAATTGTTAAGACACAAGTTAAAATAATTTGTTCATCATTAATTATTAAAAGAAATATAGAAATCTCTGAATATTTAAGCACTTAAGGTGTAACAGTCTGCAAATCCGAAACTTACCCTTGGTCATGTTCTCTTGCAAATTCACTTCAGGTAGCCCACTGAAGACAACAGTTACAGAGACCACAGAATCCATATTGTTCAAGTTCTGCCTACACAGCTCACACAACCACTGCGTTGACGATCTCAAATATAATATATTCTAAAACATTATTTATATTTACCTGCAAAATAGCCTTGATGTCTATTTTACCGCGACCGGGAAATAGCTTTTTTTTTTTTTTTTTTTAATAATTTCATCCCAAGCAAGGCGAAAATGACACTAGGATGTCAGGAGTTACGGAGAGGGAAAGAGAATGAGAAGACTTTAGTTGTTCCACAGCCTGTTTGAGAGAGTTGGTCTTGAGTGACGGCCTCGTATCTTCCCTCTCTCGTCTTGCCTCGGCCGGTGATCGCTAGGCGTTTTGGTTCAGAGATAAAAGGATATGAACAAAGTGAATTTTAAACTTAACTCGTTTATTAACGTCGACATCTCTAACTAGACAGTGGGGTCGCTCTCACACTCCACTGGTAGGCCGCTTCCAAACACGACGTCTACATTGTATGACTGTTTAGACTAGACTCACTGATAACCCCTTCTATATCTCCATCATTCCCACGCTCGTTCAGCAAATGAAACTCGACTTCCTTTATTTCAAAGGTCAACCCCAGGAGGTCCGAGCAGAGGTACAAGTCTCTAAAAAAAAATAAAAGCCTGCTAAACTATTATTTAGCATAATGTAGAGAAATGAGGGAAAAAGACAATAAAGGAACTTGTTCCAGGAAGACAGAAGATGGTGGTTGGGATTGGGTTTAAATTTTGGACTTGAAGCGTCGTCGATTCCGTGAGGTCGACTTGCTGAAGACACGCTACAAATGAACGAATAGCTTTTCTGGATTTCAGTCCAGATGTGAGATGAGAACCGGTTAGGTAATGAGTTGCTGAGTGACTCTATGATCACATCCGGTCATTGGATTGATGGGGAGGAGGAGGAGGATGATGATGATAGTAGTAGTAGTAGTAGTATTAGTATTATATACTTTTTTTTATTTAGTGACCAGGCAACAATGTTAGTCATTTTCGCTTGTTCACTTTTTTCTGATCTGATATATATATGTATATATAATTTAAATAAATCAGACCACTTTAAGGTTCCATGTAATAAATTATTTCACCACAGCCCTTTTAAAAGGACTGCGGATCATCAGACTTTATTTCCAAACAAAAAATGAAAAGAAAATTTACACATTTAAACGGTTTAACTTTGAAAGTGTTATTTTTAAAATTTTAGTTAACTAAAATTTTAAGTAAAAGAGATTACCTATCTAGAAACAGTCACGAGTTAAATTCAAACGGATAGATATGTCAACTTAATAATCAATAATAATTATTTTAAAGAGATTAAAAAAAAGATTACTAAAAGTAAACTTATATTTTAAAATAAAATTTTATTCTTTTAATGTACTTTCTATGAATATTTTTCTAATCGACTATTTCATAGAAAATCCCCAAAATTTAAAAAAAAATTAAATCACGAACAAACATCAAATTAAATTATTTGCAGAAAGTCTAGAGACATTCAAATTTATATCAAACATTATAATCTTTATGAACCCCCAAAATAACACTTTCAAAGTAAAGCAAAATAACAGCGTCTGTTTCTAGCCTTTTTTTACAAAGTGACACCTTCTTCTCTCTTAACTTCCTTCCCTCTTTTTCTCTCTATGGTTTTTCTTCTCTACCCCTTCGATATCAATATATAACTTCCGTTAAGTTAACCATTTAAATGTGTCAATATCTGCTAACTCACTCATGTCTTCTCTCTCCCCACTCACTTCCTCACTTCGTTAATTTACATATGTTTAATACGGCCCGTCAAAAATGTGTAAATTTTCTTTTCATTTTTTGTTTGGAAGTAAAGTCTGATGATCCGCAGTTCTTTTAAAAGGGCTGTGGTGAAATAATTTATTACATGGAACCTTAAAGTGGTCTGTTTTTTATTTAAATTATTTGCTCTGGATTTACATTGAGCTCTCTGCATTTTATCCTCCTTAGGTTTACCCATACGGATTACCTAGTTTTTCATAAACTATATATATATATATATATATATATATATATATATATATATATTAATTTAAAAAGCAATAAGGAAATAAAATAAAACATTTTATCGAAGCCAGCAAATGTTACCTCGAGCCATTCTTTACAAAGAACGATACCCGTTTCTGTGAGGAAGAAATATTAAGTTGCGAGAAAGAAAGCAGGGGATAGTGGGGGTGGGGGAGAGGGATAAAGTAAATATTTTGTTAAACGAAGTTGACATAAAGACATAAAAAAAGATACTTTCACTTTGATTTAATAAACCGAACGACCCTTTTGCAATACAAGGTTCAGTTTATCCTGCCACCGATCGATCCATAGTGGGGAATTAAATCTACTGTATCAGCCAACGGCTTGCTGCACAAGTAAAAGTTCGAGAAGCTAAATAAACATAGCTCTATGGTAAGCGTTCTAGAAATCTATTTATGGGCGCGTTCTCTGTTTATTTTTCTTCTCCGATTACTTAGGTATCACTGTTGATTTACTCCTTCAGATGTATTGTGTTTAGAAAATCGGAATCTGATATATACTATTCGAAAAAAATAAATAAAAAGAATTAACTCCATAAGCTGAAAAGTTACGGTGTCTCCGGACTTATTTCTGAATTGATCCAGTCTTTCCTATCAAATCGTGAAATGAAAGTTATCCTTAACGGCTCAGGGCTCCATTCTTGTTCCTACTCCGTTTTCATTAATGACCTTCCCGATGACATCAGCTTTTAGTTTCGTATCTACGCTGATGACTCAACCATTTACCTTCCGCTTCATTATTAAGGCTGATCGTTTCGACAAGATCAAAATGGCAGCCGATGTTCAAAAAATGTCATTAACTGGGACAAAAGATGGCTTGTTAATTTTAATGCCTCCAAAAATAAACTTCTCTCCATTAATCATCTGAGAGATTTCTGTCTGTCTTTCAACAGCATGGTTGATGCTAACCTCTAAGAAAGTGATTTATTACGCCTTTTCGAGCTAACGTTCTTAGCTGACATGTGAAAATACTATATTGAAACCATTGCCAGGTCAGCTGCTAAGAAAGTAGGTTTACTGTGCCGTTCGACACAATTTTTCGCTCCAGAATATATGTTACATATCTATAAGTCTTCCATTCGTCCATGCTTAGAATATTGCTGCCACATAAGTTCAGGTGCCTGTGCTATTTACCTTGACCTCCTTGATAAAATCCAAAGAAAACTCAGCAATATTATCGGTTTCACTTATTTCCCATCGCCGTACAGTTGCCTCTCTGTGTCTTTTCTATAAATACTTTCATGATAATTGTTCGAATGAGCTCAACAACTAGACTTGCGTCGAGATCTCATCAATTTACATTTTAGCTGGATAAATGTAACCGTTAGTTTTATGCTAACAGTTTCTTTTCTCTCAGTTTTCACTTGTGGAACTCCCTTTAGGCTCCATGCTTTCCAGCTAACTTTAATCTGAAAACATTTAAATGCAATATCAATCGCTGTCTACTGTCCTGATTACTCTTTTCTGTTACCGCTCATTATTAATGTATCTGTTTATAATTCTTCTTGTGTCATATTTGCTTTACTAGCTTGCTTGGGGGTGACATCGATAAAAATATCATAACAAAACGCTGTTGTAACATTGATGCTGGATAAATGGCGCGACAGTGACGTCAAAACAATGATGGCGGTATCTTTAAATGCTTGACAATGATTGTCGTAGTATTTACCTGAGATTCATTCTGTTTCAATATTATTTTTCTTCAGAAGAGTTGTATATCAATGAATATTTGCCTTATCCCATAACGTTAAAAGCTCATATACAAAAATTTCCATAAAACGTGCGATCTTGATGAAACTTAATGTGTTAATTGATTAGGATCGTAAACAAATATTGGGTACAATCATAAGCACTGTTTAAGATCTGTCTTTATTTCTGAGATGAAGTTTTGTAACTATTACACTATATACATCACGGGCCTTGACTGTATCGAATTCGTGTCTAAAGGATTTATCCAGATCATGCTGGATCGTCTTTTGCTTTACTTCGTCGCTGATTCTTTTGAAGGCCTCGTGCCTCTCGAAGATATCGGAGTGCAGCTTTTGTTTTATTCAATAATTGTACTGGATTCCTTCTCGGACAAGGGCTTATCCCGCCTTTTCTGCGGGTAGACGGGCTCACCATGAAGTGGGGAATCGTATGTCTCTGCGTCGATGTAGGAATGTTAAATGGTTCTACATTCGTGCTAGCTTCTGATGGGACTTTTCTAACTGTCTACATATTTTGGTAGATCGGATCCGTACCGATCCTTCAATATTTGTCTATATTTCTGAGATGATTTATTATAACTATTTACACTATTTACATTGTTCGGACTGTTGACCTCATCTTTGTTGTCATATACACCAGGTTTTGGCCATTGTAACCAGTAGATAAAAGTGTTGGTTGAAGTAATCTAATGACCTAACTCAAAGAGTTGTGAGGTCAATACCTGGGTATAGCAGAGGTGAACAAAAAACTTGGAAGGTTGAATTACTAAAGGGAAATAACTGGAAATAAAACAGATATCCAGAAAATGCATGACACGCGGAACTAGAACAATCTGCCCCAGTGCACGAAATACAGGGTTCGGTCCGAAATTCCAATCATCTGAAAAGGGTCGGAGTGTACAACGATTTGAATATTTCAACAACGATGAGGACAACAGCCCGAACAATGTAAATAGTGTAAAAAGCATGGTTTACCTTTTATATATCATTTTTCCTTAAAGATTTTTTTCTTAGCACTACTTTTTAGATATTTCCGAGAGTTGGTAACTAAACTTGCATTGACAAATAGAATGTAGACACTTATTTTACAGTGTGTAAACTTGTACAAGGCCAGGGAGCAACTCATGCTAGAGGACTACAGAGAAAAAGACCCAGTTTATGCGGATATATGGGGAAGATAATGGTTAATCCTACATTTGAACAGGTTAAGATTGTAGTGATCAGGAAAACATCCACTTGGGAGTCGGTTCCACAGAGCCGTGGATCGCAAAAAGAAGCTTCTCGATTTTAATGCAAGAAACTTAATGATACGTGTTCAACACCGGGAGTAAAGCGACGCTGACAACACATAATGCCATGATAATCACACTGGACCATCGAAGTCGCCGGGCTTAGGTTTACAGCTTTTTGTTAATCCAAAGACATTGGTGCGAAAGGGAACACAACCGATTAGACCGGAATTTGAACTCGGCTCGCTGATTCTATTTTTTTGCGCTGATAATCGTTACGCCACTAGCACGTGATAAAATCGTTAAATAATTAAAAAAAAAACTGCCCTCTTAGAATAATATCGCTCGTCTATACTGGTCGTAAACACTTAATGTTCCTGCAAAATTCAAAATTATCTACAAGGAGGGCTACCTTTCATGTATAGCAGTAGTGATACATACATATATATATATATATATATATATATATATATATATATATATATATATATATATATATATATATATATATATATCATTATTCTGATACTAAAGAGAATAATGATGTTAATATAAATCCTCATAGAATTTCATTAGTTTTATTTGGCTTTACGTCGCCTTTAATCTAAATTGTTTATTACATCATAAAAGAACACGTCCTGTTATAATAACGTGACTTCTTGGGGGTATTTTTTTCGATATCTATGGCTTTGAGCGAGTCGAGTGTCGAGTAAAGCCTGTTGGTCTTTTCAAAAAGCACACTCCATCGAATCTTGTGGACTGGAGATCAAAGGTGACAGAAATCATAAAAGGGGACACAAGAGAGGGGCACATGGAACCAGGAAACCAGGGAAAGAGAGAGAGAGAGAGAGAGAGAGAGAGATATTTTGTTTTATGTCCAATTACAAAAATTTATTTTTATTTGCTTCACACATATGTTTTACAAGTAAACAACAGTTTTACATGAATTAATAATTTTAATTTACTCGTCACCTGCTTTAGATACAACAATTGGCAACACTTGAGATCAGACAGAAAACAATGTACAGAATGATTATCGCAGTTTCACATCAACAAAGATAAAGACTCTAGGCTGGATGTTTGATCCCATCTCATTTTCCTATTAGTTGTTTTATGTCTATATTTCAGACATGAGATATTATAACTTTTTACACTATTTACATTCTTTTGGACTATTGTCCTCATCTTTATTGTCATATTCACGACGTTGTACGCTCCGAAATTCTTCAGGTGATATAACTTGAAATTTCGAAACCAACTCTTCATTTTCTAGTTCCACGTGCCATGCCTTTTCGTGTCTCAGTTTCAGTTAATTCCCTTTAGTATTTCAACTCTCCAAGTTTTTTTGTACACCTGTGGCCAGGTATCCTCATTTTTTTTTTTTTTACATTTCGATATGCGTGTCCCAATTTGTTACGACAGAAATTTTATCTTCGAATCATAGTTCAATAAAATCACAGCCTAACGCTGTCGTCTATTTGCAGTATGCGTGGGAATCCCTTTCTTAGAACCCAATATACTTAATAATAAGCGATGATCAGTTTGTAGTATGAATTTTCTTCCTAATATCATTCTGTGAAATTACTTTACAGTAGAAATCATAGCAAGCGCTCCTTTTTCAATTCGACCGTAGCATTTTCCCTCATTTCTCAAACCTGTTGAAGCGTAGGTGACTGCTTTCAGTGTAACTCTTTCGAATTCATAGCCTATTACCGCTCCTATGCCGTATTCGCTCGCGACCGACGCAACTATTATCTGTCGCTGCGGTTTGTAATGTGTCAGCGATAACTGAAGTTAGTAGATTTTTTAATTCCTTCAAGTAGGTATGTTTATGAGATCGATAAAAAATAGCATACCATGAATAAAAAATTACTTTTAAAAAATTATAATAATTTCCATCATTCCTGAAACTTTCATTAAAATCTGACAATTATTTCTATTTTTGCAAGATTTTCAAGATTAATGTGTGTCATAAGAAAAAAATACACAAAAAATTCGCCATGTTATTTTTACTAGATTCCGGTGATGACGAGAAACAAGGTTTTAAAATCGAAAGTTAGAATGTTGTAATAAAGACAGAAATTTTTTTAAAAATAATTAAAAATTACTTTGTTTTTTCCTCTTAATAGTAACATAAACATTTTGGCGATAAAATTTTGTTTTCGTCAAGTTTGACGTCTTTTTCATCAGACTATGCGCTTTTTTTAGCGATCTCATGGAGATACCTATTCAAAAGCTTTATGATATTCCGCTGACCAATTCCATTTTGTACCCTAGTTAAGTAAATTATTCAGATGTGCTCTTAATTTGTACATATTTGGCACATAAATATTATAATAATTTGCTAATCCGAAAAATGATTGTGGGGTCATCAAATATATTTTTCTTTTTTCGTTGATTATCTGACCTAAATATTTAAACTTATCCCTAAAGAACTGACATTTCTGTTCATTGAGTTTGAAACCGTAATCAGGCAGTCTGTGAAATACTTGCTGTTTTATGTACTGCATTTTCGTAGCGCTCTTAATAAGTATGTAATCTATGTAAGCGACGGAACCATCTGGTTCAGCCAACATCGTATCTTTTATTTGCTGCAAAATACCTTTTACACTGAAGGGTAATCTTCTAAACCTGTAGAGTCTTTTATGTGTATTAATAGTCAAATATTTCTGGCATTGCTCATACTCTTCGATTTGAAGATATGCCTCAGACAGGTTAATTTTTTTAAAAAATTACCATCATTTAATTTAGCAAATATATCCTCTGGAGTTGGTAGAAGATATACATGTGGTAAGAGGCAGTCAGTCAACCCAGTTCAAAAATCTGCACATAAACGAATCTTATTTTTTTCTAATATAAACTGATGGCGTGACATTCTAAATAATCTATTTTTTTCAATAACTCCTCGGTTTTCTGACCTATCAATTTCGGTGTTAATAAACTCTAACATAGCAAAAGATAATTTCTTTTAGGCTTAAAAACTGGTATCACATTTTCTTTTAATTTGAAAAATGCTTTTGACGTTGTACATTTTCCCAACTTCGCTGACAAAGTATTCGTGGATTTATTTTTTTGTTTACTCAGTGTTTCTTTAGCTGTAATCTTTTTCTCTGACGAACAATCTATTTTTCCACAGAAGGAATTAATCGGCCAATTCCATAGTTCTAATAATCCTAAACAATCGACGCCTCGTAAATTCAAGTTGGCAGTTTTAAATATGTAAACATCTGCTTCTTTTATTTTTACTCACAAGAGCAATGTTACACGAATTTTTCCCAAGTAAAATTAATTTCTTGCTCTATAATCCTCTTGCAACATTGTCGGTTTTTTCAAGTTAGGCTTGGTAATCCTGTTCCAAGTTTGTCCATCAATAATTGTAATATCACTACCAGTAGTGTTATTCATTTTACTGTCACGAATTTTCTATCATTTGAACTTACCATTTTTTTTTAGCTGGGAACAATACTTTCAGCAAGTTAATTTGTGTATTTCTTTTGCTTTTTTACTTACAGTAGCTTCGTTTGTGACCTATTTTTCCACGATAAAAGCAATTTTTGGTCTTAAACGGACGGTCTTTTGTGAAATAAATCATATTAGAGCAATAGTTTTTTCTTTTGGTACTACTGTTTTATTCAAACAACTTTTACTTCTGACGTGCCATTTTGTTCGATTTTCACTATATCGTGCCTTAATTTGACAATTCTTGATACTCTTCCGCAACAGTCTATATTGTTAACTTTGAATTTTGTTAAAATATTTTAAGGATTCCATAGCGTATTCCCGCATCGTTACTTGATGTTAGGGCTTTAACGAAGATTTGACATTTAAATGTCTGGGGATAGTTAATTCAGTTTCCACTTTCTCACAATCGGCATACCGGCATATATGACAACATCTTCATCTTTTCTTTAGTAAGGTTCATGCATTACAAAAATGTATAAAAAAGTGAATTCTTTTCACCAAAAGTTTTTGATAATGTCGACACTTTTTCGTAAAGTGATACTTTTTCAACAGTATTCGGCAAAACGAATATTCAGATATTTTACATGTTCAGCGGGGCAAATTTTTCGTAACAGGAAACGTATTTTCTTTTCAACCGATAATCCTTGATATTTTATCTAAAAATAGCCTCGTACCGTCTGAAGTACGATAAGAATACAATCTTTACTTTTGGGACATAAATACTAATTGAGTTAGTGACTGAATCTGGCGAAAATGAAATTGAAACATTGTCTGTTTCTTGCTTCTCCAGGATTGCTTTCAACTGTTCTCGATATTCAATCCGCTGCCGCTGCATTTGTTGTAGTCGTTGCTGAATAATCTTTTTTCATTCTTCCATATTGCATTATTTCCGTACAAGTGGTCCCCAACTAGGAAGAAAAAGATTTTTCCCTAAGAGTAGTATATCATACACCCTTGGAATTTTTCGACTTCCGCGTGACCATATTGAATACACACGAACTTTTTTCGTGTGAATTCGAATCCTCCTCGCCACCGCTACGTTTTCATTCCATTGAATGAAAATAAGAAAATCATGAAATATAATTTCGCCTGGAGTCGACGTAGTCTTACTGAATTCTGTAGTAAGGATATAAGGCCATCTTTCGGTTAGTTCGGTATTTACCAAACTCCCCACAATGTGCCATGTGGCACAAGGCCGATTTTTATGTGGGGCATATCCAGACAAGTAGGCTCGGGCAAAAATTTCCCGTAGACCCAGTAATAACGGAGTCGGGTGTGTCTACCTCTCCAGACGAGACTCTTCCCTTTGGCATAGCCTCGTTAGGGTTCCTCTCCACCCGAAAGCAGGTCAAAAGTATGAGAAGAATATGTTAAGAGCTCCGCGAACAGTTAGCTCTCTGCTGACTATTCTCGGCATCAGTATATAGGCTATTTGGACGAGTTCAAGTAATATTCTGGAGTTGTGTCTTTATCTCCACAACATAAATAATATCAATTTTTGGGGGCAACCTGTATATCTATATTTTCCGTGTCAGTAAATATCTTGTACTGAGTTGGAAGATGAAGAACAGTACTTAACGAATTAAGAATCCAGTACGAATTATGAAAGTAAAAACCAAAATATGAATTTTCGACTTCTCAAAAAAAATCCAGTATTACTTATGAAGACAAGAAAGACAAAGAGAAATGATTTAACGAGCTTGTATAAATGGATGACAGTACAGTGAGCGGGAAAAACATTGCTTAGAGCTACAAAAGAAGATATGAAACTGTGGAGAGTTATGATCATCTACGTACTGAAGGAATACGGAACATAGTTTTCAAAAGCACCAAACCTTCGGTTATGATTTTGTTCGAAATACTTCTTATCATTATGCATTGCTGCCATCTAGGATGTTTGATCATTAAGGCAGTCTTCCTAGATATTTTTCAAAGTTTTGGCCTTCGTCAGTGTTATTTTGAGCTACACTATATACAGAAGAAGGATGATAAGAAGAAAAAGATGAAGAAGAAGAAGAAGTATAATTATACATCCCTATACTAAGCCATTATCTTATATATTTCACGTTTACTTAATAAATCGAACGGCCTGTTTGCAATACAATACTGAGTTTAATTTTCTACATACAACGTGTGAAAGCAAGCGCGTTACCCTGCCCTCATCAGCCGCCAACCAGGGGAGGTTACTGCCACCTCTGGCGCCACCACAGCTTTTGCCACCGGACAGGGCATTGTTTTCTGTGTATACGTGTCAGTCTCTGCTATTTTTATGCAAATGCAAGGCAGATTTTCCAACGTTGTGTTCAATAAAAGCGTTTGCTTTTGATCGTTAAACAAGACACAACGTTTATTCTGCCACAGATCGATCCGTAGTGGGCAATTAAATTATATATAGGTTAAGGGGTTAATACTGAACGTGATCATTTCGTTGCTTGTGAACATTTGTGAAGGCTTGAGGTCTGTTCCCTGCTGTTTGCTTGAGTTCCCAATCAATAAAGAATAGATTAAACTTTAATAGAATTTTTCGATCCTACACACTTAGGGAGATCGGATCAAATGACCGGGATAAATCTTCAGATTTCATTTGGAAGGGTTTCTAGGTTTGGCCGATAACTTTTTAGCACCGCCACGTATAACTTTGATAACATTATGCAAAAGATGCCACTACTAAATTATCTCACCCTTCTCATATTTGCGACATAATTCATTTTTCCACTTTAACAAAGTAAATTAAACTGATTGAATTTTTTTATTACGGATAACTGAACCAATGGGTATTTTTTCTTAATTTAGTTATTTAGGGAAATAAAAAAATATTTTTTAACATGCTAAGATGTTGACGATTCATAGATTAGTATTGCAGGATGCCATATTGAGGTAGGAAGAGTATGTCACAGCAATTTCAAACTGGACACAAATAATGAGCTCTGGCACCAAGGAGGAATACATTTCGATATATAGTAAGCTTTATTAGCTTTTTATGGTAGTTTTAACAAAATGTGTAAAAACTAAATTGACTGTGTGGAATTATCTCCATGAGAATCTATCAGGAAGATGGATCAGGCGTGCATGTGGTAATGGCAATGAGATGTTAAAATGGCCACCACGTTCCACCTGACTTGAGACTATCTGACTTTTTTTCTCTGATACAAGGCGCACATCAAAGAAGGTCATTAATCCTACAAGTTTGTGTGTGGGGGGGAGGATGTTCATTAATATTAGGAGTAGGGATTAGATGCCGTGAAAATCGGCATGAAAATTGATTAAATTAACTCGGCTCGAACAATAATCTTTTACACCGATGAGAAGCACATAGTCACGTTGATAGATATTAAGTGTGCATTAGTAAGGTACAAGACCCTGGGTTGAATATCACTGATACTAAAAGTCTAGGGGGTATTAATTACATTGAAAATCAGCATTTCATTTCATATGTGTTACCCAGGCTCGAACACAGAACTATCGCTCCAAGTATGCGTACGAGACACGCTTCAGTTGATTTTTATGAAGGAATTGCTGATTTTCGCGAGACAACCATAACTTGTTTACAGTTTTATTTAGCTTTCAGGAAAGCAATTTAGTTTTGTTTTTGTTGTGAGTTTTCCTTATAATTAAGTTAACGTTTCTTTTTTTTTTTACACTTTTCTTTTTATGCCGGATTTTTTCACTTGAAGCAATTAAGAAGACTTTATCCTGAATTCTGAAAAATTCTCGTCGCCTCAATAAAACAATTTAAATAGTAATTAGTTTACTCATTGGAGAAAATTATTGAACATCTAACAAACCTTAAAAAATCTATTCGAATTAAAAGACTTTTCACTTTTAATGTTTTGTTGCTTGCCTAATGATTTAAGAAGAGGCTTTTTAAAATATTCTATTAATATATATATATATATATATATATATATATATATATATATATATATATATATATAGTTTATGAAAAACTAGGTAATCCGTATGGGTAAACCTAAGGAGGATAAAATCCAGAGAGCTCAATGTAAATCCAGAGTAAATAATTTAAATAAAAACAGACCACTTTAAGGTTCCATGAAAATATTTATTACATGGAATCTTAAAGTGGTCAGTTTTATTTAATATATATATATATATATATATATATATATATATATATATATATATATATATATATATATATATATATGTGTGTGTGTGTGTGTGTGTAAGCAAATATATGGTTATAGATCCGACAGTAAACCATAATTAACATAGACCATATACAATTTAACATGAAAAAACGATGGCCATAAAAAGCAATACCAATCCAATCCAAATAGATAACTGAAATCTTTTATAAGATCAGCGTTCCGTTAAAATATGATCACATCGTCGTCACGTGGGCGATGTTGTGAAAACATATTCCTAAAATTTGAGTATGTTTTATGAATATGTCCTGAAGATGGTCTATTAGACCGAAACGTCCGACGTTGACATTAAACATTAAAACAGCATAATCGCATATTAGGATTTTTGTTTGTTTTTTCAGTATATTTTTCTTCATATATATATATATATATATATATATATATATATATGGCGCGTTGCCGGGTGGTTAGAACGTTCACTTTCTGACCATGAGACCCGCATTCGAATCTCACTACGGTTGATTTGTCAGTTAGGGGACTTCTTCCTGGCGTCATTGGTCTGGAGGGTGGCGATCACAGCGTGTTCCCTGCTAAACGCAATCGCCAAGCCATATGTATCTATATATCAATAAGAGTAGCTTAATTATAACAACAACTTTTCTTTTGCACAAGAATTGATTTTTCGTCCGAATATGTTTTCAATCTTCTACGTTTTGTATCCGTTCAGAACGTGAATGATCACGGCTCTCCACAATTTCCTATAACTTATAGCTCTTCGGTCTTTGTCTTTTAAATATATCTTTCACTCCCTTTTCTTTTATCCATTTACACAATCTCGTAAGGTAGGTCCCTCATTGTTTTTCTCAATATATATCCCATAAATTTTAGCAATCTCTTTATGTTACTAAATATACCTGAGCTTTCTTTCCGTTCATTTCCCTTAAACCTTTCACATTATTTAAGCTGTCCGTGAAATGTATTCTGTAGAACCACACCTTTGTAGCTTTAATCCACTTTTCATTTGCGAGCAAATTGTTCAGCATTCATGGTCATATTCCTTTTCTATATAAAGTGTCCCTTCAGGATGTTAGCGATCAGAAATATATTCAATTTCCTGTCTTTTGTAGCTCTTAATAATTAATTTTTGCGTTATCACTCCTAATTTCCTGATTCACCATCCATTTATTCAAGCTCGCTCGGTAGGTTATTCGTTGTTTTACTCCGTTCCTCTTGTCTCTTGTCTGTCCTGTGAGTATCAGATTTTCTAAACTCTTTTTCCTCATTATATGCCCATGAAATTTCAACCGTCTTTTCTCGAAGATAAGTATGCGTCCTTTTTTTTTTGTTTCTAACAAATTTGTTCTGTTTCTTAATTTGCTTAGCTTTTGGAAGGCATCTTTCGCTATCCCAATACGCCATCGAATTTCCGTATTTGGTATTTCTAATCTGTAATTTGCATGTGGAGCTGTTACTTTTGCTAAGAACTATACATTTGGTATTCTTGAAATTGATGTTTAGTCATTTTCTTCTCTTTTTCCTTTACTAAATTCTGTAGAATTCTTGTAATCGCCTTTCTATGTCTGTTATCAACGTCCGGGCGTTCTTCATATCTTATGTCCTTATGTTGTAAAAATTTAATAATGAATCCTGAAAGGACTTTAATTCTCTCAGAATCGCCTTACTGTATAGGTTGAATAAGTACGGTGAAAAGAAACATCCTTTTATTTTTATGTATTTTACTGAATTCATTTTCTACCTATATGCTACTGGATTCTTCTAATATTCTTTTCAAATACGAGTGGCTTGTTAATTTTAACGCCTCCAGAACAAAACTGCTCTCTTTTAATCGTCTGAGAGAACCATTTTTGACTTCTATCAGTATGGCTGATATTAACAACCATGACAGCGTCTCATTCCCGCTGACATGAAGTGGAAAGATTATATTGAATAAACTGTAACGAGTTGGATAATTTTTCTCGCTAGAATCTATTTTATATATTTATAAGTCTACTATATGTCTTTACTTTGAATATTGCTGCCACATCTGGTTTGGTGTTCCTGCTGTATTTTTAGAAATTCTTGATAAAATCCAAAGAATCGCCAATGTCCTGAACTAACATCTTGGCCTCAGTCATTCTCTCAATGCCGTAATGCACCTTCCTTGTGCTTTTTCTATAAAAACTTTCATGGTAATTGTTCTAATGAACTATCATCTATGGTACCTTGACTTTATGAATTTAAGCATAGTATTAGATTGTCGGTAAGGTCCCAACCTTTTACAGTTGAATTGGCTAGAAATCACCGTAAGTTCTATGCTAAAAGTTTATTCTATTGGAACTCTCGCTTGTGGAATTCCCTTTCGACTTCTTGGTTTCCTGTCAAGTTTGATATTCAAAACTTTAAATGCATGTCAATCGTTATCTGCTGTGTTCTTGATTCCTCTCCTTTAATTGTTTTCTCTCATTAATAATGCGTTTTATATATTCTCTAACACTCAGTAACCCCTTGCATCTTAGTGGTTTTATTGTTTTGCTTGGAGTGAAATGATTAAAAACATGTAGCATTAAAATAAGATAGCAAAATAGTTTTCCGGGAAGATTTGAATTCACATTTCACATCCCGGGTGTTCGTTTATAGTGGGCGACGCCATGACCATTTTAATCATAGCAGCTTAGGCAAACGGAGTAAAATCTTGTGATATCAACAACATCTCATACAAATTTTTAATTTGATACACTCTGTTAGGATCAAGCTCATCATAAGTCTGAATGGTTTTGCAAGTCTACATTCAGTATACAACATATATTTGACATAAGACACACTTTTGTTCAAAAAATGCTCCAACAAAGATTTGTGTCTTATACGGGAAGTTAAAGCATCTCGTAGGTTAATTTTATCCCCAGTTCTCACTACTATAGACAATAATTTTCATCAGGCTCTCATTATTGGGTCCTCAAATGACACCATTATCAGTTCTTTCCTTTACTCTCTTGTTTAGAAGAATCTACACTCTTCTTTCTGTGCCTATCAGCCATACGATGGCACCTGTATATATAAGTTTCTTGCGACTATACCCTTCAATAATAAATCCTGGTAGAACTTCTAGTACTTTTAGCATCGCCTCGCTATACGCATTAAATAAATTCCATTTTGATAATAGAGTATTCTCAGACGTCCAGACAAAGAAAAAGTCATGGGAACACAGAACAGAGATGCTGTTACAGAAACAACAAAGATCAGGATAATCGTTCGAACAATTGGAGGTCTAATGAAAGCATCCCGCTCTGTTTTTCCAGATAAGGTTTAATGAGGTAAATGAAAACTGTCTTTAATGATATTGAATATTTCGAGAATCGGCTGCAGGGTCTTGATATAACTTGCTAAGCAATCTGGGGGAACCTGACTGCACTTGCGTCAGCAGATAATTTTCCTTGTGTTTATCCCGTGAGTTTATTTTGCACTGTATAGACGTCAAATTTACCGTGACAGAAGGAGCAGATATTTCACATCTAATGTAAGGTTTTTTTATTACATTTTGATGCCTTTATCCGAATCTGTCATCGCCATCATGATTATCTTCCTGCAGCTTATGGCTATTCGCATAACTAAAACCGCCAGCGGAACACCATGGTCGAGATTAATGTGAACGTAACGAGACAGCTGATTGAATTCCCAAAAGGTTCTGTTTTGAAATGTCTAAAGTACGTTGGCTTACCTTTGTGACTCCTTCGAAATGGGCGAAGTTAGTTAATATTAAATCGATGGATAAGTTCCTGACGAATTTCGTATATTTCCCTGGGTGTGAAAATTTGAAAAACTTGAATATATATGAATATAAAATTCTTCGATGGTTATTCCTCTCAATAGTTTAATTTCTCCTGTTATATTTCTGAAGAAGTTCTCTTTCCGAAAATAAAACTTCTACCTTCCTAAAAATCTATTCCTTTTCGTATCATCAGTACGATTTCCATCTCTATTTCTGTTTATAATTTGTATTCCTTTCTAAATTCACCATTTTGTTATTCTTTATTTTTTAAAACATGATTCCAGTTCGGTTACATATCAATATTTTGATCATTTCTATAAAATCATGATACTAGCTTCGACAAATTAAAGATTTGAACAGCGGCCATCTTTTATCCCTACAGTCCACTATCTATAGACGTGTTCTCTTTGCATTTCTTACCAATCGATTCTTCTCCACGCCTGATTTATATTCGACAATCGTTTCTCCCAACAGATACAGATACAAAGAAATAATTTTTTTCCTGTTTCTACATTTTCTTTTAAATTTATTTTACTCTGGCTTCTTATATTGGCTTCGTTCTTTTTTTTCTTCTTTTCGCTATCATACTTGATCAATTGTCATTGAACAGTGCGCCCTGTACTCTCGCTTCTTGTGAAATCTCGTGTACTCTTGTGTGTTTTGTTTCGTTTTTCTTGTGTAATCTGTATTTTTCTACCCAGATGAATTCACTAATCCTAAGCCAGGGACTTCTCTCAACTGCACAAGAGAAATCTCTTCGATAGTATTTGCTTTCAATAAGGGAAAAATAAAATAAATAAATAAACTAATAAAAGAAAGAATACCACAGCAAAGAGGAGAGCGGAATAAGAAAAAAAAGTCGAGTTTAAGAGCGGAAAAAATGAAAATAAATTTTGAAGATCAAGATGAATCGGTGGATTTGACAAGTTCAAAGAGTATAGGTAAAATAAAAGAACAAATCAAGACACACATACACGCATATACATACATACATATATACATACATATATATATATATATATATATATATATATATATATATATATGTGTGTGTGTGTGTGTGTGTGTGTGTGTGTATGTACTTGTGTGTATATGTGTGTGAAAAGGGGGATGAAAACAATGAAGGAAGGAAGGAAGGAAGGAAGGAAAATATTTTGCAGTATTTTCGAAAAACAAGTAAAAATCTAATCGACTTTAGTCTTATTGTAAATAGAAAAAAATATGTATGAGCTTAAAATAAAAGGAGAAGCAATACCAGTTGAAGAAAAATAAGAAAGTGAGACAGGAAGAAAAAGTAAAAAATAAGAAGAAGAAGAAGAAGAAGAAGACGAAGAAGAAGAAGGTCAACAACAACAACAAAAACAATAAAGAAGTAGGAAATTGAGCTGAAGAATGAGAGAATGGAAGAAGAAATTCTTGGAATAAAAAGAAGAAAGAAAGAAGAAAGGAAGGAAGAAAAAAAGAGACAGAAAAAGGTAAAAAACAGAAAGGAGCAAAGAATAAAATAACAAAAAATAAAAAAAAACCGTGGTAAGATATAAACTGCAGGGAAATATGAATAATAAAAAAGAAATGAATGAGAAAGGTCGAAAAAATTAGGAGAGAAAAAAGAGAGTGAATAAAAAAAAAAAAAATGAAAATAGTGAAAAAGTCAGAAAGGGAAAGAAAGAAAATAGTTGAATAGTAAATACAAATAATAAAAAACAATACCAATAATTTTAATGCGAAAACAAAACATTTATGGAAATAAAATAAATTATTAAAAATAGATTGAAAAAATAAACAAAAAAAGATCAAACTGAAACAAAGTAGAAAATGAAAGATGGGAAAGCGAAAAACAACAGAAAAAAGATTCCCAGAGAAAGAAAAGATGATAAAATAATTTGAAAATACTAAAAATGCTGTTAGAAAAATGTATGGAAAATGGAATAGAGGAAGAATTAAACAATGGGAAAAAGAGAGAAATCGGATAGAGATGAAGAAAAAAGAAAAAAAAAAAAAAAATAAAGACCCCCACCCCGGGAAATAATAAAGGAACAAAAGGAAATGGAAAATTAAAAAAAAGAAAAACTGTATGAAATAAAATTTTAAAAAAATCAATAAATAAAACGAAATTTAAAATAATGATAACGTAGGTCGAACTCAAAAATTGAATAAAATGCTTAAAAAAGAAAAAAAGAAACAAGCAAACAGACAAAGAAAGAAAGAAAAAAAATATCAAACAAACGAAAAAACAGAGAAATAAACACGGAAAGAAACCAGCAAATGATGAAAAAAGAAAGAAAGAAGCAAGGAAAGAAATAAAGAAGCAAATAAAGATGCAAAAAAGAAAGAAACAAAGAAATAAGGAAAGAAAGAAACAATGAAGGAAAGAAACATGGAAAGAAATGAAAGAAAAAAGAAAAAAATAGACAGAAAGAAAAACGAAAGAGAGAAGGAAAAAAGCAAAGAAATAAAGACTGAATGAATAAATGAATGAATAAATGGAAGTGGGGAAATAAAGAAAAGAAAGTAAGAAGGAGAAAGCACACAATGGCTCGCCTCGTAGACGAGATAATTAAGTCTTTTTTCCCCCCTCTCTGTTTTGCGTTCACGTTGTTTTCTGTACAGACAGACAGGTTCTCCCCCATGTAACGAAGGCGCAAAACAATCTTCCTGCTTCAATAATCCTCGATCTTATTTTTAAGTATGCTACATTTATTGCGCATTTCACATTTTGCCAAGGATTCGGGTTTGATCTGTGATAACAGCAAACTTTTCGAATGTTTATTTTTTTTTTAACAAAGACGTCATAAGGCTTCTCAAACTAGAAGATTGGTGCAACTTAGTCTTACTTCGTCCATATGATTTCAGAATTCAATATGCAAGAGTAACCAAAACAGAATTAAACTAGTACAATACAAGGCCGGGAGGTAGAAATATGGGTACAGGAAGTTTATGTTGTCTTAATCTTACAGATGGTATAACATTTGCCAGATGTTGAAACCGGGACCCTCTTTACAAGGAGGATCAACGCAGAGAAGATTTCTTATATACATAATCCCTTTTTTTTTGCCGTGGAAAAGAACTATTCCGAGCTTAACAAATAACAATAGAAAATGAAACAGAAAAGACAAAAAATGGAAACCAAACGGAAAGAAAAATAATGAAATAACAAAAAGAAGAAATGAAAAAAGAGAAATGACGAAAAGAAGTAGAAATAAAAAGGGAAGAAAATCATGAAAAATGAAGAAATAAAAATTGAAATGATGAAAAAGAAGAAAAAAATAAAAAGGGAAGAAATATTCGTGCCTGATCAGTTCATAAAAGACAACACTTAAGTCTCTCCAAATATAATATATATATATATATATATATATATATATATATATATATATATATATATATATATATATATATATATATATATATATATATATATATTAAGAAATGGACAAGGTCCGACAATTTATTTATTAAAGACATTTTTATGTTTAACGTTGTTATTTATAGATACAAGTATTTAAGCAAATGCTCTGTTTATGATAAACAGTATTAAATAACATTTACCGGCCTGTCAAAAGAACGAATATTTTCTATGAAAATTTCTCCGGACATTCAGGCCGTTAAATTTATACTGCTTATCTATAAACAGAGCATTTGTTAAATACTTGTATCTAAACAACAACGTTAAACATATCTATATATATATATATATATATATATATATATATATATATATATATATATATATAGTCCAATTCACGCTCCTATCCGGTCTTTTGGCCAGGGTAAAGGTTTATAAGGTTTATCCATTATCTCCTGTTTAGGATTGGGTTTATGGTTTCTTGTAAAGTTTTCTCTTTCTTTTTCACTACAAGTAACCCCTTGCATCTTAGTGGCATTATCGACTTGCTTTAGGTGAATTGATTAATACATTCATACATACATACATATATATATATATATATATATATATATATATATATATATATATATATATATATATATATATATATATATATACTTGGCTCAAATATAGATGAAATATTGACAGGAGTCCCAGCATAATTATAGGACAAAGAACCTATAGTAAATGTTTTTTAAATCTAAAATTTATAAAATGCCCTCTTACCTTTCAGTCATAAAAGCTTTACAATGGCGTTGAAACACCGGTTCTCCTATGATCACCGAAGTCGAGCCTTGTCAGTACCTAAATGGGTGACCGATTGGGAATACCAGGTGCTTGTGAGCTTCCGAGTCGGCATCTGTCGAACTCTCTGCATTAGCAGAGAGGAACCCGGACGAAGCTTTGCCGAAGGGCAAGGTTTCGTTCGGGGAGGTAGACAGGGCCTGAATCCGTCTAGGCGGGTTCAAAAAGGCTATATTTTTGGCCGAGCCTACGGGCTCGGGGATACCCACATTAAACCGGCCTTGTGCCACATTCTATCCTCGTGGGTGGATTGATAAATACTAAGCTTGAGAACGCGTTAGTGTCATGGATAACGGCTCGGAATTAGAAATCATAGAGCTGAGTTCCAATTCCACTCGGGTTCATTATATTTATTCATGGGCAAATATCTTTGGGAATCTAACTTTTCTCCCGACCTTTTAATAAAGGTTTTGAAAATATTAAAAACTCCGTTTCGGCTTACGGCAATATAGAGTTTAAAGACCGGTTTCCGTACGGTCGCCGAAATAAAGCAAAATCAGTGCCTAAAAGGGTGACTGCTTTGGAATCCCAGGTGCTTGAGTGTGCGGGTGGGGTAATGGATAATGCCTCGGAATTGTTAATTGATGAACCAAGTTCCAATTTCAGTGGGATTCATTTTATTTACTTACGTGGAAATAACCATGGGAAAGGTATGACTCTACCTCTTCTCCTCCCAGCTATGGGTTAACCAGTAAGACTTGTATCGATAAATCATAAGTATTTCCAAAATCTTTTTACAATCTAAAAATATTTTCCGTCTTTATAAAACGTAAAAAAGAACAAATCAAAACAATTCAGTCATAAAACTTGTAAAAAAAAAAAAAACTTATTTGATGCTAACTTAGTAAAGATATCAAAAATTGATACACCCAGATAAAGATATTGTATTGAAATTCAAATGATGAAAAAACAACGAAGAATTTTTGTACTTTCCGTGTATGACATTTGTAAATCATGGTTATTAAAAAAAAAAAAAAGTAAAATGTAAACAGATCTTGGCTACCAAATAACTCTGAGAATAAAATTTATATTGCTTTGTAAAAAAAAACTGTCAAACTAACGTTGGTATACGCCAGAAACAAGATATATAATAACATAAGACATACTTGGGTTTTCTAAGGAACTAAATGTATGACATGAAAAGTATATTTCAGGGCACTAGGGTTTCCGCTTTAATTACGGAACATTAATTTGGTTTTATTTATTTCATATTCTTGTAAAATATATCTTTCAACACTTCACGTGATAGATATTCTAATTACCCGTCTTAATGTTTGTTCATTGATAGTGAAATGTTTTTTCTTGTTGGTTTTGTTTTGTTCATTTCTATGAAAATTGTCGGCGGTTCTCTTGTCTGATAAATATTGGCAAAATTGCGTGACTGCTGGACGGGAAATCGAGAAGGAAATTTAGTTTTGGTGGTTGTGTTTTTCTTTTTTAAGTTCGCCAAGTAAATTAAGGAAACCAATGTCAAAATATCACGTATATAGGTTTTCACCAATAGACATATGCAATGGCACATATTGTGCATATAGCTATAAACCAGAATTAATTTATATGACATATATAGGTTTACACAATTATATGTAATCAGAATCAGATATATGTTCATAATTTTGGAAATAATTTCGCGTGTATCATTCAGTGTCATCAGCGAAAATCACTCACACACACACACATACTCACACACACACACATATATATATATATATATGGTGTAACAGCAAATATGTCTAATTGTTAGATTGTATATCTTACTGGAATACTCCGAGGATTTTATAACGCTACTGAAATCTGTTTTAAACAATAAGACTGGATTTAGCTCTAAGGTTAAATAATGATCTTGCTGTTGGGACCACCTGATCAAATTTTCCTCTCTACTGCTACCTGTTTTTTAAACTTATTCACCGTTCACTTGATGGTTCTTGAATGGACTTTGAAGAGGAAAGCCAGAGTATGAATAGTGGTACCATTACTGAAACTCTCAATGATCTTTTTCCTCCTAATATTGCTCAATTTGTTTAGCTGACAGAAAACGATTTTAACCTGTTCTCTTTCTAGCTGAATTATTCAAAGGGTTTTTCAGTGATTCTTACGACAATTACTGTCAAGATGGCTAAACGTCTTATCTGAAAATCGGAAAATAGAAACTCAGTTAGTTTAGTGTTTTTACCTATTAAACATATTGTGGGATGGACAATCATGTGACACGATTTCGACAATGTTGGTGTTACATCCGGTATATGTATGTATGAATGTATGTACGTATCTATCCACCTCCCCCCATATATATATATATATATATATATATATATATATATATATATATGACGATTGCGTCTAGTATGAAACAACCTGTCGCCTCTGATTTGCATCTAACATGAAACATCCTGTCGCCTCTGAAAGGAGACGTATACATATATATATATATATATATATATATATATATATATATATATATATATATATATATATATATACACCTGCCAAATTATTATCGAGATAACTTTTTTCTAATATTTCAAAAACCGTCCAATCAATTCACACAAAATTTTCACACAATACTGGCAACACTGACCTGCGCAATCACTGACATTTTCGTACTGATCTGCGCAATGTAAACAAACTGGCGCCATATTTGTTATCAGTACGGTGATTTGAGCGTGCCAAATTATTAGAAAGGTTTCGTAAAATTCCCAGAATTGAGCAAACAAAACGTTTATTAATGTTGCACGTGAATGTTTATGATCAAAAGAAGCTAATAAATAAGATAATCAAACAAATAATAACAGATACAAACAAAGGCACAGTTTTAAACAAATTATTAGGGAATGTGCTTTCCCTGTTTTGAAATTATTTGAAGAAGTCGACGATCCATAGAATTTGTTAATTGTAGGATGTCATCTGCTGTAATGCCGCGAGATATGTCAAGAATTGCTTCCCACAACTCAGCGTTGCTCCTGAATTGTCGTTCGTTGGCGCACAGTCTTCGCTTCATGATGCTCCAAAGGTTTTCGATTGGGTTCAAATCTTGAGAATTTGCTGGCCACTTCATTTTTCGAGATCCATCGAAGCCTAACTGTTTCAAATATTCAGTAGTCATGTAAGCAGCATGTGAGGGAGCATTATCTTGCATAAAAACAATGGCCCTTCTGAAGGCAACTCTTTGCCTTTTCATCCATGATTCAAGATGCTCCTTCATAAACGCTATGTATGCATCAGCAGTCATTTTGACGCCATCTGGTACACTCCATGGGCCCACTAATGTGTTTCTAATAATACCACCCCAGATCATTATGCCTCCACCGCCTTGTTGGCGTCTCAAACACTGATGGCGATTCTGTCCGTTCATTACCCAGACTTTGCGCCATTTATCTGGCCCATCAAGTGTTGCTCGAGTTTCGTCTGTGAACAAAACTTCAGAGAAGTCAATCTTCATGTTGCCCTCGACCCATTTCAATCGATTTTGAATATGATTTCTCGTAAACGGAGGCTTCGATACAGGTTTGACTGTTGTTGCTATTTCCCTCAGATACCGACACCGAGTACTTTTCGACACAGTAGGATCCCCAATGCGACTGAAAAGCTCTTGACTGGTAAGTCCAGGGATCTTCGTGGCCTCTCGTTTAGGTCGTGACATGAGACGACATGAAATATTCCTCGGCTTGCCTTTATCTGCCATCTTGCGTACTTGTGTAGGGCCGGAAGTGAACTTTTTCACTGTTTGATGACACCTCCCTATCATTTTAGAAATTTCTAGGGTAGATTTACCTTTTGAGAGTTCGGAGGTGATAGTGTTTTTCAGCATTACTTAAATTGCTTTTACGGCCCATCTTTTCACTAAATTCTTACACTTTTCTAATAATTTGGCACGCTCAAATCACCGTGCTAATAACAGACTGGGTTCTATAGACTTGGATGGTAACTGGTTTAGGAGAAGAATTTTGAATTCAAAACCTGCTGAGGGTTTTTTTTGGACATTGTGGCACGTAGTGCATGAGGTCTCTGTATTCGGCCCTTCAAAAAGTGTGGATGGTTCTGTACAAAACCTTCACCACAAAAAAAAAAAAACAAATCTCATTTTCTGCTGTCGCTCCGTAGCAGTTTTCCTTTTGCTCTCAATAATTAAGTGTCTATCTTCAGTAGCTATTGACTTTTGCTCCAGATATTCTTTCTGTCAATATTTTAATCAGTTTTTAACTGTTGTTGTAACAAATATTTGTGAAAAGAAGTAGATGATAAACCTTCCCAAGCATTCTTCAAGCATTGAAAAGCTCACTCTCACGGTGTTGGTATTCTCTTCAAATTCTCTTATCCAATTAATATTTCAGTGGAAGAGAGGTCCGGAGACTGAGGCGGCCAAGTTATAATTTCCAAAATGTTATTCATTTTTTTAACTCAAAACAATTTTGACAAAATTTAGAAGACTAGTTAGTATAGTTGGGTTGTTGAGAGGTTATTTTTTTCCAATTGGGCGTAAATCAGATGGTATGAAATGTCTTTGCAAAATCGAATGATATTGTTCTTTTTCATGATTCAATTCACCAGAATTAAATCTCCAGGCCTCTCAGGCACAAAACACCCCCGCACCATAACAGACCCAGCACCATGTTTAACAGCTGGAACCACACATTCATCTTTCATTCTTTTTCCTGGTTTTCATTTCATATAAATTCTCCACTTACTAATTTTGTCACTTTTTCAATATCCAGTTCTTAAGCTTTTTTGGTCCATAAGAGTCTTTTCTGTTTATTCACCTACCATAATAGGGTTTTCTTGATGGCCATGCACCAACTGTTACCCGCTGATCTAAGTTGATTTTTCACAGTTGAGCGCGATACAGGTTGCTGTAGAGAGGAATTAACTTCAGCTCTCACCTCCAGAGCAGTTTTCCTTGAATTTCTTTAGCTCTCAATGATCAAGCGACTAACTTCAGCAGCAATGGTCACATTTAGTGCCCATAGCTCTGTCTTTGTAATAAATATTACACCCCATATCAAGAAATGTTCAACGTCTTGGAAATTTGTCTTTGAGAGTAAACTTCTTTGATTAAGTTCAGTTTGAGCATTCACCACATTGCTTAGCTGTTTCGGTTTTGCCATTTCTTCAACATTAAAGAATAAATAAAAACAAAACTCTGAAAATAATGTCCTAATGGCACAATCTTATCTTTTCTTCAAACAGAGACAGATAAAGATGTGTTTACCGCATTAGTCAATGCTGAGTTGACATTTGGAAAACCTTTATTAACATTTCGGTTAGTTGAAAATTTTGGTAATCTCAAAAAGTCTACTGAAGCGTTAATGATAACACAAAATATGATGTTTCTCTTAGAAAATATTGATGATTTAGCAAAATGTTTGGTGGACAGACAAATCCAAATTTGAGCTTTTTGCTAATAAGAGAAGCCTGGAGAAAAGACTGAAAAATAAAAGCAAGCAAATACACTGTAGTTAGTGAAAATTTATCTTTTATTAAAAAAAAAACACATTAAAATATTGTTGTAGAAAAATATTTCATTTATTGTGTTTTTATGAAAACTAGGTATTTAAATTTTTTGCCTCTTGTATATATATATATATATATATATATATATATATATATATATATATATATATATATATATATAAGTGTATGTGTGTGTATATATGTGTGTGTTTGTGTGTGTGTAAGTTAGCGAAAATATAAACCAGGGGCTTGTTTTTATATACTTTTAAGTCTGTAAAGTTTTGTGTTTCTATATACTTCCATGTCTATAATTATATTTGCCCGCGTGTTTTAACGAGATACCTTCCGTACTATTTTCATATTAACCAGTCAGATCGTTGGCGTCTTTGCGTGCTTTTACCTGTTTAAATTAATAAGACGACGTGACATGTTCATTTGTGTGCGCTGGCGTGAAACTTGTGAACGCGACGGCTGAGCGTGACTCTCATCTGTGTACCAAGACCGTTTTCTTCTTCTCCTTCTTCACAGAGACGTACGTGTGTCGTCTCGTCTCTCTTAATGAAATAACTCCTATTAGTGTTTTATGTCGTTTGCTTTCCTTGATTTATTTTTTAATGACTTCAGACATTTCTACACAAATTAGAATGCCATTTTTATTCGTATTACTTTTATTCTTTTTTTGCCGATGATTTCTTTAGACCAAATATATTTTTTTATGTATATCATGACTGTAGTTAACAAATGCATTAAAAACAGATTTTTATGATATTATAAACACTTGTAACTTCGTATAAAAGAGATAGAACAGTTTAAGTTTGTAAAAAAAAAAAAAAAAGATTTTCGAAGTAATTTACAACCAAACAAGTTTTGGAAAAAAAAAATATATATATATTTCTGAAATACGATATATCTTATAGGGTTACTTGACGGTTGAAAGTCCCGAGTAAAAAGAAAAAAGGATGTTGCGTTGCTTCTTAATTGGCCTGTAAATTGACGAATCACCAATTAGCGATAACGTGAGATTTCCCGGGGAAAAATTAGTTTCTCCCTCTAAAAGTATTGTGAGAATATCCTCCTCTACGTCACTGAAAAGTAGTCGGGAAAATTTCCCTACTGGGGATAATAAAAGTAGCCAATACTGGTCATATGTGCTGTGCTATTTATAACTAGACGGTAACATTTTTTCCTGCTGATTTGACTTTCGCTTAAACTACACAGACAGTGCAATTTTTGTGTATTGGCCTGTAGACACTTTACAATGATTTTCACTCTATGCAAGGTTCAAGAGCCACTCGAAGCAGACTAAGAGACACCACCCGAGGAAAGGTGATAATGGCACCAAAATGCAAGAGGCCATCAGAAGTGAAATAGAGGGAAAAGAATTCAAAAGACTTCAAAAGAAACCCAATCCTAAACAGGAAACCAAGTGTAGACCTCTAATCCTGTTCAAACGAACACAGTGACACAATTGATACGGCCCATTGCGGAACTGTGACCGTAGATGCAAAATACTAATTCCAGCCTCCAAACGCATATGATGTCGTGACTATGTTTACAAAAGGTAAATATTCAATAGTCGGTAAACATTTTCTGTTTCTGAAGATATTAAATATGTAGATTCATTGAGAAACCTCTGAAGACGTCATCAGTCAAGTTTATATAAGCAAAACAAATCCTTACAGTATAAACTATGTACGTCATAATTCAATATTTGATAAGAATGATAAAAATTGTAGGATAGTTGAAATATAAGAAGTTTTATATACTTTTTGTTAATTCGACTGGTATGAAAATACGGAGTTCTAACACGCAAATACCTACTCACATATAAGCATTATTTGAAGTATCACCGTACAGTCGTATTTGCGTGTCGTTTTAACGCATTTTAAAAACCCGGACTATTTTAAAACATCGTATCCAAAATGATAAATATTTTCGAGAAAAGGCAATGCAAAATGCATAGCTCATCTGGCAGCGCGGACGGCCTATCTGAAAAACGTCCTTGCTAAGAGAAGATTGTTATTTATGTAAGGATGCAGCATCGACACCGAAATAGAATGTCAATTGCATATATATATATATATATATATATATATATATATATATATATATATATATATATATATTGAATGCATGGATATGTAACTACACTTAACTTCAGATGGGTGGTTTTTACGGACTATGTGTGTCTATGTATGTGAGAGTGTCATCCCAAACAAACACAGAAGAAAATACCCCCTCTATCACACACAAAAAAATCAAACACAAATAAGCATAAATATATCTACTTTTGAAAAAATAGTCCAGTTTTTCTGATGATCGCAAACGTGTGAAACCCAGGTTTACAAACTAATATCCATACAACCGAATATGTTAGCTCCATCACAGATATTGAGCATTTCCACTAAGTACTCCGCTACACACACACACACACACACACACACACACACACACACACACACACACATATATATATATATATATATATATATATATATATATATATATATATATACCAGGTGTAACAGTAAAATTGTCCAAATCGTGTAACAGCATGAGATAAGCATCCATCCCACAAAATGTTTAATATATAAAAACAAACCACTAAACTAATTTAACTTATCTTTTTCCAGAATTTCAGACAGGATGTTTAGCCAACTTGACACTATTTTCCCATCTGAGCAATGGTGAGAGGAAAAAGATCATTCAGGCCTTCAGTAATGGTACCAACATTCATACTCTGGCTTCCATCTTCAAAGTTCATTCAAGAATCATGAAGAGAATGGTAAATAAGTTTAAAAAAGAAGGAACAGTAGAGAGTAAAATTAGATCAGGAGGTCACAACAGCAAGAGGGATCTTCATTTAAGTTTAGTGCTAAATGCATTTTTATCGTTCAAAGTAGATCCCAATAGTGTTATAAAAAACTCGGTGAATTCCAGTAAGATATCTTTAATCATGCCTAAGATACAAGGGTTCAAAGCTTAATCTAACAATTGGACAATTTTGCTGTTACACCCGGCATATATAACGTGATTTCTGCTGAAAAAGTGAGACTTTTTTTTTCTTCAATTCTCTTGCGATTTCCAATCTATACTTATATGAAAAACACTGATATTTGCATTCTGGTTAATAATTGTTATAGTCCAGGTTAGGACCAAGGAAGAACAACACGAACACAAGAGTAGAAATAACAAAGGTATATTACACGAAATAATAATACAAGATGTGGAAGGTGTTAGTATGACTGTCAGTCTGGTTTGGAGTGAACTGCTATCGGCTCGACTCGATTCGTCCCTCTCTCTTGAGAGGCGTAGTCTACATAGTGTTAGGAAGAATTCATTCTGTAGTTATAGGTAAGGACCCATGACAATAATACTGTATACTAGAGACGTGGATTAATAAATAATACAGTAATAGAGAATACTGTAGTTCAGTGCGGCAATGCGTACATCTCAAAGTCGTAAAGTGGGTTGCTATAGAGATTCTCTTGCAAACCACTTCGCGACAATTGTTCCCATAAATAGACTTTCTACTCATAATGCATGGAAAAAACTATAAAAAAAAATTAGAATTGATAGCTAAGGAAATGTTTCTAAAATTTCGATAAAATTATAATTTATTTATTTTCTCTCTAATCTTATTGTTGCTTCTTTCCGTAACATTTGTGTCACTACCTTCTATGAGCATTACATATGTAAAATATATGTCCAAAAAGTATAAACTGATCAACAAATAATAATGTCTGCTATGAGAAATTTCGGAAACTTGATGACTATTACCTTTACAACTACAAAGAGAGAATAAACAAACAATATGGCGTGGAAAAAAATGGAGCGGTTACCATGAAAAATATTTATAGTAAAAGTACAGGAAATTTATATTACGGCGATTGGAAAGTAACTGAAGCCGAGATGCCAGATCAGAACCAATGACATTGCAGATTTCTTCTTTAGATTTTATCAATAATCTCTCGATATATAACAGAAGTACCAGATCAGATGAGATAACGATATTCAATGCGTGGACGAATGGTAAACTTATAAATATGTAAAATATATTCCGTCTTGAAAAAATTGTTTAGCACGATACAATTAACCCAATTTCCCAGCACCAGACTTAGCAATTCAATATAATATTTCCATTTCATGTCAGCAAAAAAAAAAAAACATGTAAGTTTAACCTAAGCTTGAAGAGGTTAAAATTGTAGTTATGGCGCATGTATCCTCTTCAAAGTCTATTCCAAAAAGTACGTTTTCTCGAGAAGAAGCTGAGTGGGACTTCCTCCTTACCAATAGAATATAAAATGAATGAGGAGGATTTGACAATGTCTACGTGGCATGGTGTGTCCTAGCTTTAAACGTTTGAACGAAGATAAATACTGATTGTAGCTCGTCTAAACATTTTTCATAGAAATAACGATGGAACAGCGACAAGCTTGCGACATTTCCTCAGTGGGAAAGTGGTTGTATGGTGGAAAGTAAGTAATCTCTATCAAGTATTCGGAGACGATTTTGAACTCTGTCAAGGCTGGAATGGGAGGGTTGGCCAGCTCTATCGCAGATATGACAGCAAACCCTGATGTTGGGTTTAATCTCTTGTAAGGAGTCAGATTAAACCCAACATCTTCTAAAGACCGTACCTGACTGCCATTGCCATAATGTCAATGTCAGTCAGGTACATTCTTATACTCGGTAAAGCAGAGTTCAGTAAATCATACTTATTATAAAACCCAGGTTGTGTGTGTGTGTGTGTGTGTTGTTCGTTTATATATTGGATCTGATTTCCTACATTTTTCAACCGATTTCAACAAAACTTCACAGGACTACGTAAAATTACCTTGCGGTGGTTCTGACTTGGAAAAACACAATTGTTTTTGCACGAAATCAATTTGAAAACACGATTAAGAGGCATCACGGGAATGAAAGGGGGACAACTCAAATCGAGTTATACTTATAAAACCCAGGTTGTTTGTGTGTGTGTGTGTGTGTTCGTTCATATATGGGATCGGATTTCCTACATTTTTCAACCGATTTCAACAAAACTTTACTTTTTTTTGACAGGTAGTGTTTCTTATTGTCTTGCACACTTTTTTCTTTATTTTTACATTCAGAATGCTTTAAAAATTCCATTTACAAGAAAATTGTTTTTAATAAAATTCTATTCAATCGGTAGACTCATAACGATTGAAAACACTGTTTTTGTTTGAGTTCAAAAGAAAAAAAAAACTAATTAAGACATGCGTGTCCGTCAACCTTAAACAATAATCTTTGTCAATTTTATTTTTCAGTCTTTATGATGGTCGATACTTGATATATCTCTTACTGTTACATCTTCGGGCAAAATAAAATAGTAAAATATATCTCTTGGTAAACAGTTCATTACTTAAACAATGTCTCTTCCTTCAGCCTATGCAAATCTTAGCAAACAAAATCTCACGATGCATACTGCTGACAATGTAAAGCTGGTTTATTTTTACAGTGATGTTCACCCTGTGCAAGGCCTATGAGCCATTCATGGTAGAGGGTTACAGATTAAGTGGTATAGTTTATGCGGATATTCTGGGAAGATAACGGTTAACCTTAGGCAAGAACAAGTTAAGATTGTAGGGATAGGGAAAGCATCCTCTTGGGAGTTGTTTCCACGAAGCAGTGGTTTGTAGGAAGAGGCAGCTCGAGTGAAAATTACAGCTCACCAAAGGAATGTGAAGGGAATGAGGGTGATTCGCTGCAATGTGTGTAGCATGGAAGGTCTTAGCCGTGAAGGTTACAATTGGTAGAACTAAGGAATGTAGTTCTTTTGATCTTTCTATGGAAATAGCGATAAAACAGTGAGAAGCTTGCGATGTCTCATCTGTGAGAAACGAGTTGTAAGGTGGAAAATAATTTGCCACCTACAATGAGGAGGAGACGCTTTTGGACACTATCTATCGAGACCGGAGAGTAAAGACTTGGCATTTTCTGCTCATATTTGGCAATAATACTTCATTTTCGGTCTGATCTGGCTTTTTTAACGATAGAGGATACCTCGAGGAATCAGCTACTTACTGGAGCGGTACAGGAAGCCGACCATTTTCCCCGTATCTTCAGCTATGTACGAGCTCAACTTCAGGTCTCCCTAAAATTCCAATAGGTGCTCAAGGCATGAGGTCTCTCCGAGGAAACATCATTTCATCGTGATTTGGTGATAGTTCATCGTCCAATCAGTGATAGCTAAATCGTTTTTCCTGTGGTCTTGTACCAGACTACTCAAGGTTAAGCAAATTGTTATTTTTCTTTAGTTTTTATATTAATCTCAGACATTTTCATGATCCCATGAGTTTCCCATCTTCACTGTTTTCTCCTGGTTTTCCTCCACGCACTTCCACCTTGGATTCTTGTGCGTCTTTCTGTATTGTTCTTTTGAAGGTCTATTTTTTTGCTCTTTTGTCCGCGATTTTCTTGATTCATTAATGATTTAATGAGCGGCGTGATGACAACGAAGGAAATGAGTCAGAGAGAAAGACGACGGCAAAAACCGCACCAATTTGTGGTTACGTGGTCCATGTCGTTCTCTTCACGTTGCAACGATGCTCGATAAAATCTGACAGGCATTTTCACACAAACAAAGCTTCAGAAAACGGGGAAAATATATTTTTTTGTCTCTCTTTCAAACCAGACTCTTTTCCTTCTTGATCATCACTTCCACGTCTTTCTTTTTCACCACATCGTCTTTCTTTTTATCTTCTCGGTTTAACCACATTCATCTTCTGCACAATAATCCCCCTGCCTCCGTTTACGTGATAATTTTACTTCTTCTTCTTCTTCTTCTTCTTCTTCTTCTTCTTCTTCTTCTTCTTCTTCTTCTTCTTCTATTAATATTATTAAATCTTTCCCCCTTTCTGTCAATTCTTCTGTTAATATTATTAGATCTTTCCCCGCTTTCTGTCACGTCTTCTTCTTCTTCTTCTTCTTCTTCTTCTTCTTCTTCTTCTTCTTCTTCTTCTTCTTCTATTAATATTATTAAATATTCCCCCTTTCTGTCAATTCTTCTATGAATATTATTAGATCTTTCCCCGCTTTCTGTCTTCTTCTTCTTCCTCTTCTTCTTCTTCTTCTTATTATTATTATTTCTTTCTCCCTTTCTTCTTCTTCTTCTTCTTCTTCTTCTTCTTCTTCTTCTTCTTCTTCTATTGATATTATTAAATCTTTCCCCCCTTTCTGTCACTTCTATTTATATTATTAGATCTTTCCCCGCTTTCTGTCACGTATTCTTCTTCTTCTTCTTCTTCTTCTTCTTATTATTATTATTATTATTATTAGAAATTTCTCCCTATCTGTTACTTCTTCTTCTTCTTCTTCTTCTTCTTCTTCTTCTTCTTCTTATTATTATTATTATTAGATCTTTCTCCCTATCTGTTTCTTCTTCTTCTTCTCCTTCTATTATTTTTATTATTATTAGAACTTCCCCCTTACCGTCTATTCTTGTTCTTGCTGATGTTGGTGTTGTTTTTCTTCTTGTTCTCTGCTTTTTATTTTTTTAGTCCCTTTTTCCGTCCTCATCTTCTGTACATTCAACCTCCTCTCTTTTTTTCACCCACATTCTTCTAATCTTATTCTCCTACAGAAGCGTTTTATACCTTCTTTCCTTGGAAGAATAACTGAACCATTAGCCGTCATATTTGAAACATCTTTATTTGGCCTCTGATTCGGCATCGCAAGCCATGTTTGTCATCTGTCTGTCATTTCGAATCATCATCTTTTTTCTTCTCGCCTTTTATCTCTTTGCAAAATGTTTGCCAAGAAAATTCTTCAACAAATCAAAATCCTTTTTATCTTTATTTCTTTAATTATTTCATATTTTTCAGTCATTTATCGTCGCTTCCTGCACAAAAAAAAATCATTTTTGACAAATATTAAAACAGTCGTGTGATACTCATTTTGTTTGTCTTAAAAATGATATCAAAAAGCAAACTGCATTTAAATATATCTCGACATAAATCAGACAATTAAACACAGACAATCTTCTTTTTTTCTGTATTTAACAGAATGATCTCCGTAAGGTCTGGAATTTTCGTTTAAAAATCGGTCACACGATTAAATAAAAAGATCAACAGAATCAAGTTATGCCGTAATGACGAACTTCACTGCCAAACAAAATAAAACGGTTTCAATTTCTGGGACGCGAAGTTATCATTATTGATATTCGGGCAGGTATCTTCATCATTAGATGCAATAGGCCCTTCTTTATTTATTAATACGAGATATTGTATCACTTTAATTTTTTTTTTAGTGGATACACATATTTCAGTAGACGCTTCTTTTATTTTTTTAAACAGTATATTTATTTATTTTCGTCAACCGGCTTGAATATTCAAGGTTCATTATTTTAGAAAAATATGCCCTCTCCGTCCGGATTCGAACCAGTGTTATTCTAAAAAAGCAATTCATAATTAAAGAAGAGTCCATTGCCTCTTTAGAAAATTGCTTTGTTTATATTTGGACAGCATATATGATAATTTCTAGGATTCTATCACGAGAAGGATTTCACTTAAAGGCACTGTTCAGAGCTTGCTTGACTGTAAAAGCTATTTCGTAGCCGAGTCAGTTAAGGCACGTCAAATCTAACGACAGTTTCCATTGGCTCAGGAGTTGTGAGGAAGGTTCAAATCCTCCCGGAGAGCGGATATTTTTCTTTAATAAGATTTCTCGAATATTTAGGCCGGTAGATGAAAATAAATAAATATACTGTTTAATAAACAAATGGAGCGTCTATTCAAATATGAGTATCCACTGAAAAAATATGACGTTTAAAGTGATAACAGTTTTCATCCTTGTTGTTTAATTATAACATTTTGGTCATTATGTGCTCCGGCCTTAATCAGGTACTTGTCGATCAGGGTAACCTCCATGGACTTTTGAAATTATTTAATCTACAGAAGCAGATTGTCATCGTTCCTCTGTCCATGGCTCGGGATATATCATATTGTTTTTATTTCGGGATTGCAAATATTGCTCACCCAGTTTCTACCAAGTCTTCTCCACGGACGAGAGATTAAACTCACACTTGCAATATCTCTAAAGTCATGAACAGCAATAATAATAATGATGATAACAACAAAGATGATGATTGCTGCTATGAAAATTTCCCCACTATTTAGTTATTTTTTCTCGCCAGAATCTATGTTAAATATTTGTAAGTCTACCATTCATCTTTGCTTTTTCATCTGCAATTTTATTGGTCATGACCTGGCATCTGGGCTTCCTTCACTTTCTCACTGCTGCGATGTAACATCTTTGTGTTGTTTCTATAAATACTTCCATGGTAATTGCTCTGATGAACTTTTTTTTAAAATTTGTTATTTTTATTCCCCACTCTCCACAGACAAATTATACAAATAGGAATTAGTTAGGATTTCATATAAATTTTGAGGTATTATAGTGGCTGTAGTAAGAATGCTAAGTAACAATGTGCTGATTTGGCGTAAGGAATACTGTGTTTGGGTCATTAAGTTTAAGATAAGACAGATTCAAGACCAGTTTTCCCCGTCTCCCTTTTGACTTTGTACCACATTTGTGTATTTGCAAAATAAATATTACTTTCCCCTATGGTACCTAGACTTCATGAATTTAATCGCAGTACTAGATTGACGGCAAGATCTCATTATTTTGCAGATGAAATGAGTAGATGTAACCGTTAGTTCTATGTTGATATTTTCTTCTATCACCTTTCCGTTTATAGAAATCTCTCCCGGTGTCTTGCTTCTCAGTCAAGTTTGATCTTCAAACATAAATGTAATCTCAGTTGCTATCTTCTGTCTTCTTATTTATTGTTCTATTATTGTTCTGCCTCCTTAATATTTTTCCCATATTCTATACACTTAGTAACCCCCGTGCGTCTTAGTGGCTTAATTGCCTGGAGTTAAATGATAAAAATGGAGTGAATGATGAAAAAACAGTCCAATTGTAAAAAAAAAAAAAACGTAAGTAAAATAAACTAAGTAAATAATGTAATTATCTTGACCAGTTCACCAGTATATTATATTCATTTCTAAAGTGACTCTCCGAAATATTGGCCTTGTGTCGTATTATGCTAAGCCATGTAATACATTAAGATTTGTCTGCCTCGTGGATGATGTACTTGAATATTTCCTATTGGATTGATTTTCGAACATCGGTAAATGTAAAAATGTTGGATTCTGATTTTCAGGGCAAGTAGTGTCTCTCCACGGGGAGATCAGCATAACACAGTCATCCCACTTCATTCTCGCCACGTAATCATATAAGTATATATAACAATCATCTGACTACCAGCTGAAGTGGTATGCTTAAGGAGCTAATTTCGCATAGGAATTCGCCCGTATATTGACTTTATTTCTCATTCGGTAATTCAGAAGGGTGTCCTTGAGGCAGACTCGGATTAGTCCATTATTTAGGAGGTATTCGCAGAGCATTTCCTTTTTTCGTACTTACTTTCTTTTTCTAACGGCAAACAAAAATCGTCTCTGATATGTCTTTGCCCTTCTGTCCTTGCGATCAAAACGGAACTGACCATTATTCATGAGGTATTGACATAGCGTTTTTGTCCTTTTTTTTTTCAGTGAATCCAAGTGGCGTTTATGATCTGTGCTTTCTGTCTTTCCACGAGATCAAAAAGGAATAGAACATTATTCATGCGATATTGTCGGTGCAAACTGAGGAATGACGGAACACGCAGAATCATAGTAATAATTTGAGTGTTGCCCATTCATCTGAGCCTGTTATAATATTTTGATCTGGCATGTTTCCCCATGAGTTTTTGGGAACAATAGTCATGTTAAATTGGGGCAGCAACTGTGCAACCTCCTCAATGTGAAGCAAAGTGAAAAATTATTTCATAAAAATCAGTCTTTGAAATTTTTGCCAGTCGTCATTTCCGACAAATCTTGAGGAAAACGTGGCTGGTGTTTTTCAAACAGTTATTGTATCAACAATTATTAAATTTCACCTAAGTAGGATGCTTCATTGCGAGTACGTATAGGTATAGGTGAGGAAAAAATGGAATCAATGAACTGTGTTCATATCCTGGTAAAATATTATGCATTTAATTCTTGAATATATATATATATATATATATATATATATATGATGTGAATTTTTCAGAGTTAACCTTTAGAAAAGACAATATTTTTAAATATAAATGACAATAGGAAAACTGTAGTTATTGCTGACGCGTTTCGTCCAACGTGGACTTTCTCAAAGCAAAAAAGACGAAATGAATTTATTTAAACAAATTAACTAATAATAACAAAAACAAAATGTCCTTAGTAACTGGAAGAATTTAGAGGACGCTATTTTCATATTGTTAATGTTACTAGGGACATTTTGTTTTTGTTATTATTAATTACTTTGTTTAAATAAATTCATTTCGTTTTTCGCTTTGAGAAAGGGAATTGTGGGCTGTTTAGCATTAAATGTCAGCTCATCTTAGCGCAAGAAAAAAGGTGAATTCAAAACTAATAAAGCGTATCGATGTCATTTGGTTTTATAGTCGTTTTGTCCTCATCTGGCTGACGACGACTCCATCTGAAGGTCATCAAGCATTTTATGTTGCTGATGTTGTCTTTTTTTAATATATTATTATTTTAGGTTGCCTCATATTTTGCTATTTTTTTAAAAGTGTATTTTAAAAAGTATATTTTAAACATAGAGTGACTGGTTTTGTGTGTTGCAAAGTGACGGACACTGAATTATATCTAGAGCTTCATTTATTACTCGCTCGAACCACATCTTTAATGCTTCAAGTCGCTTTTTCTTCTGTGAAGACATTGTCCCGCATTCACTTTCATATAGATGAGATATTATATAGCAATCCATTCATCTTTTTGTTTTTACAGACATTGAATCACACACACACACATATATATATATATGTATATATATATACATACATTGTGATTGAAAATTAGCTCCCCATTTTAAAATGTTTATAATTTATTTATTAACAATAATTTTTATAAGAAATGGATATAAAAGGAAAGCGTTTAGCGTAAAGTTTTGTTTACAATTCGCTACCAGATTTCGCTACGAACTTCTCGAGTCGCCCAGGAATCGTGTCAAATGATTTCCTCAGGAACTCTTTTGTTATGGTAGACATAATGCCTTGTATTTGCCCTTTAAGTTCTTACAAAGACTGGTTTGGTATAGAAGACTTGCTCCTTTAACCAACCCCAAAGAAAAAAAATCACAGTATATTACGTCAGGACTCCTAGGTGTTACTTTTCAATCACCCTGTACATATCTATCTATCTATCTATCTATCTATCTATCTATCTATCTATCTATCTCTCTCTCTCTCTCTCTCTCTATATATATATATATATATATATATATATATATATATATATATTTGTTTTTTGCAGGAATCCCTCTTTTATACTAGTTTGAAAATCCAACTGTCAAGGTAATGCGATTATGATTTTATTTAATTTTTTATGATCTTAAAATTTTCTTATTTCCTGGACATAAATTTTGTAGAAATTATCCAAATATTTTGTATGTCCGAGCGCTTTCTTACGGCTATACTTTTATAAAGGATGATTGTATTTTTACTTTTAACTCAATGTTTTTATCATCCATTGCAATAGCAATCATCAGGCACAATATATATGTAAAAGCTGGTCTCTCGTATTCGAGTATACCCGTCTAGTATGGCGGCTAGCTAGCCAATGCCTATTGCAGACACTCGCTCAGGCACATTTTGTATTTGTTCAACATTCACAGAGCTAACCTCTGGTTTATAGTGCAACTATGCTGAGCAGTGCTTAGTTACAGTTTCTGGAAGATAGTTTGTTATCTAGAATGATCAACAATATGAATAACACCAACACACTCATACCCTCGGTCAAAATGACTTATGACTTCGAGATAGCACAGCTATCGATGGCCCCAAGTATTCCATCTAGCCAATTTCACTCATAATGCTTGGGTCAACCCCTAGTGCGTATATATATATATATATAATATATATATATTCACCGAAATGCTCAACTAATAATCCATGACCTTTCCATTAGATAGATAGATAGATAGATTGGATATCGGGATCAACACTGCGTGGTGACTGTCAGTTTCACTCTTCAATGTCATCTTCAGACAAAGTGCCACTAATACATTCCGCGCTATTCCTATTACTACTCCTTTACCGGGCTGACCACACTGTCTATGACTATTAACGCTCCATCTTTGATATTATGCTCTTTTCCTTAATAAATATAGCAAATTATAATCATATATATATATATATATATATATATATATATATATATATATATATATAATGTCGAAAGTTTCTCGGTGAGAAAAAAATCTCATGTCTTGTTACTCAGTCAGATTGATTCGTTTTCTATGGATTTTCATAAGTTTTCTCTGTTATTTCAAACAAGCAAATGTTTTTAAATTGTAAGAATTTGCGGGGTGGGGAGGGGGGATAATAATGCTTTAGTGATGAAAGTCTTACTAATTAACTTGTAGCTGAGGGAGAGAAGAGGTTGTTTCATACCTTTCCCAAGAATAATTACGCGTGAATTTTACGAAACCAACAAGAATTATAAGTCGGCTCCCCGAGTAACTATTCCTAGACATTATCCATTGCACCACCCGCACATATCCAAGCTTACATCACCTGGTATTCCCAACAGTCACCCATCTAGGTACTGACCAGGATCTACGTTGCTTAACTTCGGTGATCGTACGGTGTTTCAACGTGTTGTGACCGTAAGTCGATTTGGTCAGAGTTTGAAAAGTGTGTCGAGCTTAGAATTTTCCAGTAGTACTTCGGACAATTTATGGACACACACAGAGTCATCAAATGTATGAAATAACTGCCAATGAGTTTTCGTGAAAAAAAAACTTCTTCATAATTGCCAAATCTATTCGGAACTTCCAGCTTATTTTTTTCCGTTCATTTCTGATTTCAAATTATTGTGAACCGATTTAGACTTACCGTCCTTCAACCTTCCCTGGGGGTCGTCGAATTCATCTCGCAACAAGATGAATTTGATTTATCCGAAGCCAATTACTAACTCTCTTACAATTCCAATCGGGGTCACTCTAGGGGACCCTTAAACACCTTTTGTTATTTCGTCTCATTGACCTCCACTCCTGGCTTTACTCGCCGGAGACGTTTGGTTCGAGGCTTCATTGCTGTCAACTATTCCTATTTCTTGCTCACACTTCTTCCTGTCACCATTTCCGTCATTTTCAGCTTGTATCTCATAGGTTAGGTCTGAACAAAAGCCTGCTTAGCACAAACTCACCAAGAGAACTTTAATGCATTTCAGTGAACCAGCCATTTCTCGATTTCGAAGAAATAATACTTGCCCTTAGTTACAGAATCTTCTAATTTGCACGCGTCAAAGCATGTATTTTGTTTCCTTCATGAAATAAAACCGTTTTGTTGATTCTTCGCCTGCATATTGTTGGTCATGACATTCCATTTCCGGTTGTGTTCGGAAAAGAAATAAAGTGGTGATACGGCTCCCATTTTCATTTCTTGTCTACGATTCCGGTTTTTCCACCAGTTGGAATCGTGCTGTTTGAATGCTGTTCTGAAAGTGGGTGAAAAAGTGGGTGAATATTCTGAACCCTTTTGTCGATTAATTTTCAATCTATACAGTCTTATGTTAGTAAAAGTTTCTACTAAAATTAAGGTTGACAAATTAAGAAAAATAATATATAGAGAATTAAAAAGCCTAAATCTTAAAGTATTTACATTAGTCGGACTATTGTCCTCAT
>CAHIKZ030004513.1:1767500-1820000 GCA_903632075.3 Acanthosepion pharaonis | reverse complement strand
ACAAGCGACAATTCCGAATACTGATCTTCAAAGTTAGCAAGCACGGCCGTTCGCATTTGAAAGATTGACGCTGTATAATCTTATAGGCTACTTAGTTCAGTGCCTATCTGACTATATATCTGTTGCTTATTAAGAAGATAAACAAAGAAAGATAGACAAACTGGAAGAAAGAAAGGAGATATCTATTCGTATTTATTTACATACTATTTAAAATCTAATCACTTTTATAACGCTACAAAACAGATTTTCTGTTGTTGGCAAATATTGCGTACAGTTGTGTCTGCCACGTCTATGTCGCGTATTTTGTTTCAGTGTAAGCGGTCGGTGTTTGAGACCAGATGCAAACCCCTGTATTTCGAGTAATAAGCAGGCATTTTACACTAAGAAATATGGCATAACATAATATTCATACTACTGTTTTTCCACAAGGTATTCGTTGTTATATTGCTAATATTACCTAGGTTTGACAAAAGGACACTATTAAAGAGCAGGTTGAAACACACTACTCAGAAAGAGAGAAAATAAATATACTCTTACATCAAGCTGAAAGTATTGAAAGCTCGGAGATACATAATGAGAAAAGAGTGTGTGGAGAATTTAACACTCTCAGAACATACTGAATATAACAAATGCAGAGGAAACAGCAATTAACTGACATAACGAGTTTGTATGAATGCGTGACAGAATGAGAACAGAAAGGGATATTAATGGTTACAGGACCGAAAAGAAAAGATGGAGAACATGATTGACGATGGCCTGAAGGGATATTCGCCTGAAGGAGAATTTTGCCAAAGGAACCCGTAAGTGGCCTAACATGAATTGTCAGCTTGAGTTTTGTCCATCGTCCTGGGTATTATGACAAACTACATCCAGCAGAAACGTCTCTGATCGAGAGGTTGTGAGGAGCGTTGGACCACCTATTAATTGCTGTTGTTTCCAGGTCCATCCTGACCCGGGTTGGTGGCACCTGTTAGGGTCCAAGCAATGGAAAAATTGTTCACCCTCAAATTGGAATCAAAAACACTATTAATTTATAAAAATACATTTTTATAGTAAAAATACCAGTAATACATTTTTTCGTAAAAAAAGAAAAGAAAAAGATACTATCAACAATACAATTTTGTAAAAGAAATTACTAATGTTAGCAAGAAAATTAAAATTAGGCAAAAAATGATCCATAAAGAGTTGATATGCCGCTAAACAAAGAAACAATTTTATCCAATATTGGGTAGTTTCAAGGATTAATCTACATTAAATAAAAATAAACCAAGGATCTGATTTTAATCTCGTTGGACTAACTTAGTGTGTCCCAACGTGGGTGCTAGCGACCCCTTGTAGGCTCTGTTATGTTGAAAGGGGGCACTGGGAATTTTTATTTCATTTGGGGTGCGGTGGAAATACTCAGTGGGGTAGTGGACATTTTCCCATTTTTTTAAATATTTAAAAATTATTCAATATTCGCGAAAAAAAGGAAATTTCTGAAAGGTATCTTAAGCTGTCAGTAGCTATCAAACCTTTCTTCATTTCTTTTCCAACTTCCAATATGGCTGAATGTGGTTTCAACGCGGTTACGCAGCTTCTTACTAAACAAAAGAATCGTCTGCAAGTTACAAAACGAGATCTACGATTATTTTCAAGCTGCATGGAACCAAGAGTAAGAGCCTTCGCCAGTAAGCACCAAATGCAACAATCCTGCTGAAAACATTGTGATAAGCTATCGAATAAATGTTGTTTTTTTTTAGTATTTTAATCATTGGCATTTATAATAGAAATGAAAACGATATTAAAATTATTTTTGCACTAAAACCTAAATGTTTTCTTGGTTGAAAAAAGTTTAGAAAACTCTGGTCTAAATAATTACTTATAATATAAATCAGTTTAGCGGTAAATAAACGTATTCTAAAAATAAAGGTTGTTTATTTGTAACTGTTTGTTACCTAGAAATTCCAGGATAATCCATATCATGTAAGTAAATTAGATAAGCAACTCTATTACGTTAATCGAGTTTGATTAATATTAAAAACAACAAAAAATTATTGAAAGGTCAATTGTTTCGAACATTTTATAATTATTAATTAATTATCTCAGTGGAAGCAGCAGATGATTGGGGTTTTGGTTAAAACACGTTCTATATCAGGTCATCCCATAAGTTCTGTCCGAATTTTGAATAAAGAAAACAAGTGACCAAATGTTACATTTAATTACAGATTCAATCAACAATGTATTTTCCATGATTATCTATGACTTCCTTCCATCTATTAACAAGCTTACTAATTCCATTACTGTAAAATTCTTTTAGCTTTGATTCGAAGAACTCACAAATGTCAGTTTTAACCTCTTCCTGTGTTACAAAAGCTGTTTCTTCCAAATGATTCTGTAAGCTACGAATCAAATGGTAGTCTGAAGGAGCAAGATCGGGAGAATAAGGTGGATGAGGAATTTTCTCCCAACCAAGTTCTTCGATCTTTTGTGACGTGATTCTTGCTGTGTGGAGTCGCGCATTGTCCTGATGAAACATCACCTCTTTTCCATTCACTAGAGCAGGTCTTTTTTTCCTCAAAGCTTGGTTCAAACGCTCTAAATGCTGACAGTATATTTGAGCATTAATTGTTGCATTAGGTGGGTAAGAATTCAAAGTGGATTATTCTTTCGCGATCCCACCAGATTGAAAGAAGAACTTTTTGCCCATGAAGTTTCCTTCTCGGCTGTGGCTGGGGTCCTTCACCTTTACCAAGCCACTGTCTACGACGCTTAACATTTCGATAAAGGATCCATTATTCGTCGCCAGTCAGTCTATCCAAAAAAGGTGAAACAATGTAGCGAGAATGGAGAGAAGAGTAGATGTCAACTCGGGATTTGAGGTTGTTTTCAGACAATTGATGAGGCACCCATTTTCCAGGTTTAGGAACTTTTCCAAGTTGTTGAATATGAAGATAAACAGTTGTGTGGTTTGAACTGAGAACCACTGCCAATTCTTCAACTGATACAGGATTTTCTTCAAGGGCTGCTTCAAGAAGCTTTTCATCAAACTCAACTGGACATCCGGTTCGATCTTCATCTGCAAGGGTGAAATCTCCACCTCTGAATTTTGCAAACCATCTTCTGCAAGTTCTTTCATTCACACATTCCTCTCCATAATGTGTGAATGTTTCTAGCCACTTCGGCTGCTGAGTTTCCTTTCTTGAACTCATAAAGCATTATGTGCCTCAAATGATTCTTGGGTACTTCCATGTTAGCAGGGTTTTAATCAAACAAAATTTAATTTTATTGTTCTCTGAAATAAAATTTGATCAGTTTAAATGCATCTAAACATAAAAATAATGTTCAGCTCCATTAGACATTATAAAATACACTTTAAATTTCGTTCATTTTAACAAAAAGTTAAAATTTGGACAGCACTCATGGGATGACCTGATAATTTTAATGCGCATGGGAAAGGAAGGAAGAGAAATCTCCCTGCATTAGTCTTCATACTAGCACCATGGCGAAATCAATCCAGTTACAGAACTCGAAAAATGGCTGTTTTATCTATTGCCAGCCTTGACCGATGTCAGATGCGAACACATGAAGAAAATGAAGAAGAGGCATTTTCATATTTTCGTAAAAGTGTGATTTACATATGATGATTTGATCCAGTATCGATGTAAGTTCGGGCATTTTTGTATGTAAGTAAATTATTTAACTCGCGCACTCACTCTCTCTTTCTCTCTCTCTCTCTCTCTCTCTCTCTCTCTCTCTCTCACACACACACACACACACACACAGGGTGAATAAATTATCAGTCAGTTATGCACCATGAGTAATACACGCTTAGATGATCATGTATCTTTCGATACATGACTGACTCCCGCAGTAGGTTGTCATTTTTCTGCGGTAGACCAGTTACCATCCAAGGCTATAGAACCCAGTCTGTCCTGCTATTTACCCATAGCCGGGGGCGAAGAATTGGATTCATATATTTCCCAAGAGTATTAGCACGTAAGTGAATGTAATTCCTCAAGCCGCTATCCATTACTCCACCGTGCCTCCTTTCAATTATCGCGATTTTATAATATTAATTTCGCGCATGCGCGTTGTTTGCTTTTGATTTTGTCGACTGTACAGTATATTAGGGTCAGTTGCGCACCGTCTGTGAGAAATATAGCACTACAACGCAATTTATTCCACCCAAAATTTGGAGACGGCATGCTGTACTATTTGGCATTCATACCGGAAGTTCCAGTACGAAGATTTCAGAGTGTTTGGTGTTTGGGTGTCAATGAGGACAGTTCAGAGGACTCGGAAAGAGTTGTATGAGTCTAATGGTGATTACGAAGGCACGGCAAGTCGGAAAATTCACTCTGAAAATTCTTATAAGAAAAGAACTCCCGAATGTGTAGGTAGTGCTGCCCTATGTCAAGAGGGTGGCTGCTGGAAACTTCACAATTTTATACAAGCAGCAAAACCCAGTCATGACTGTCAGACAATTTCTGCGACCTCATGATTCCTTACATGTGGACACCTTACTCCCCAGACAGCTCTTTAAAAAAGTTCTTAGAGTGAAAAAAAATATTTTTATTGGATTTAAATGACTTGTAAAGGGTCGATAAGCCTAGAACTCGAATCAATCAAATCAATCAATAAAAATAAAAATCCTTTCAAAATTAATTTAGAACTGTCGAACGTATAGCCCAATAGATTGCGTAAAGGAAAAATCCTTAAGTAATGTCGAGTTCTCTGTCAATGGAAGATCATTCAGGACTGTTAGCTCGAGGATATAATCAATATCCTATTTGGGTGCAGGGAGTAAAGGAAACTGAATCTATGGGATTTACCCTGTTTTTAAGAACGAATGTGACCTTTGAGCCATGTTCTCAAAGTGCACTGACTGACCTCAAGCAATTAGCACAAACACTTACTGATAATGATACAGTTACTAAGTGACGTATAGACAAAGTATTTTATGCCAGGGAACAAGTTATCGGGCGAGATGACCTGATGTGACTTGGGATAGGATTGGCAAACATGTTAATATAAAGATTGCGTGTGCGCATGCGTGCGCGTACGTGCGCATGCGTGTAGGTGTTTGCATCTTTAAAAATAATATTTTGAATGTCCAAAGTCCGTCAATATTTTCAACAATATGAAACACAGACGATTATACACCCAGTAGTTCTTTCTTTTTATATGCTGTGTCCTTTCAGGATGTAGGCGATCATGGCTCCCCACTTCCCCCTATCCCTTGTGGCTCTCAACAGATTTTGTGTTTCTGCCAACTCCCCGAGACCACGCCCCGTCATCCACCGGCCCAAGCCCGCTAGGTATGTCATGCGCTGTTTTCCCTTCTCTTTTTTCTTTTATTCGTACCGTGAGTATCAGATTCTCCAGGCCCTCATTTCTTATCACGTCTCCCAGAAATTTCATCTGCCTCTTCCTTATGTTAAGCATAAGCTTCCTCCTTATTTGCATCCTCTCCAAGACCTCATCTGTGCTCACATGCTCGGTCCATGATATCCTCAGTATCCTTCTGTAGAATCACATCTCAGCCGCCTCCAGTCCCTTCTACATCCTTGAAAATACCGTCTAAAGTTCGCTGCCGTATAAGAGGACAGATGTCACGTAGCAGCTCGGTACTCTTTTCTTTGTCACCAAAGAAATCACCCTGTCTTGCGATACTCTGCCCAGCTTTTGGAATGCGTCCTTGGCCATCCCAATACGTCTTCGGATCTCAGCGTCGCACCTACCGTCCTCCGTCAGAACACTTCCCAGATATTTAAACTTCCGCACATGTTTGACTTTAGTATCCCCGACCTGCAAATCGAATTTTGGACTCATCCTTTTACTGATGACCATGCATTCTGTCTTCTTGTGTATGGTTAGTCTTTTCTTCTCGCTCTTCTCTCGCTACCTTCTGTAAGAAGTTTTGTAGTTTTTTTTTGCTGTGTCTGCTATCAGTACCGTGTCATCTGTGTATCTTATGTCAATGAGTGAATACATCCTGGCAACCCTTCTCGTAAAATAAGATTTATACAATTGATTTTAGTTACTGTGCTGTTTAAAATTGATTTAAGTGATTTTAAACTGGAAATAATTCCGTGCCATGCCTCAAAAGAATAAACGGACGGGGAACTTTGAATTGAGGACTTGTGTCGAATCTATTTCGCTTCAAACAGAGAACTGGATAAGGGGTACAAATTATAGATTAATTTCGGTTATAATTTATTTCGTGAATATGTATATATTCATCTCTTCAGACTGAAATCTCATGTGATATATGCATATATAAATATATATATATATATATGCGAAATGTGCATATATATATATATATATATATATATATATATATATATGTGTGTGTGTGTGTGTGTGTAAACCCTTTAATATACATTCAACACCATAACTTGATAAGACACCAGAAGTGTTGAAACAAAATGGCTATTGTTGTAGTGATTTTATAACATATTTATGCTATAAATTTCGAATAAATAATTACATTTGCTCTACTCTTTATTGAACAATCTTTTAAGAATAGTATTTGTTGGTTATTGGATTTTATTCCGTATACACCAATCCTATACTTGTGTATATATATATATATATATGCACATTTAGTAAGGTACTCATTTACGAAGGTGTAAGTACATACCGAAATCCTATAGTCCATTTACTAAGAGATTTCGGTCCAAAGAGAAGAGACGAATTTATAGATATTCACGAAATAAATTATAACCAAAATGAATCTTTAAGGTTTTCTTCTTGATTATTATTACTATTATATATATATATATATATATATATATATATATATATATATATATATATATATATATGATGTGTATCCTTATCCAGTTCCCTGTTTGAAACGAAGTAGGTTCGAAACAAGTCCTGAATTGGTCATCACTAATAACCGCGATCGTGTCTTATTGATTATTATTATTATTATTATTATTATTATTCTCTGTAGTCTACACTGAGCTCTTCATGGATTAATAACCCCTTTGAATTATCCCTACCAGTTGCAAAATTGGTAATATATATATATATATATATATATATATATATATATATATATATATATATATATATATATTACAATGATGTTCACACTGTACAAGGCCTAAGAATCATTCGGTTATAGAGTAAGAGGCCTGTGGAAACGAATACGGTTTACACTATACTTGAACAGGTTAAGGGGAAGGGAGGTTTGTGTGTAGAAGCCGCTCGAATCGAACTTACATCTCACCAATGGAATTGGAATGAAGTAACTTTGGTTCACTCCAATGTGCGTGGCATGGTTCAAACTAGAAGTTCATCTGAACATTTTTCATGGAAATAGCGAGAGAGCGACAGATAAGGGGCTATAAAGAGGGGAAATAATTCATCATGCGTATGTGTGGTTTAGAGGGCTTTACGTATTAGTAATTGATTGTATCAATTATTAAACCTCTAGAACACTGTCCCGACGTCTTACCATCTCCTAGAATATACTGTCATAAAACAGCGTATAAAAAATAACACATAACAATAATACAAATAAACTTATTTTCATTGAAATACTAGCCAACAATACTAAAATTATTTACAAAAATAATTGTAAAAAAAGACGCCTACAAATTCTCGAATCAAGTACTATTAAAACTAAAAAAAAAATAGCCATAAACAAAAATATAATTTAACACTGCCAGGAAGATATTTAATTAGCTACCTCCAATAATTCGCTAAAAAACATTATAGCATGATGATAAAAGCCCCCAGACTTAATACAAAATTTTAAACTCAAAATGTTTATTATTAAGAGGAAAGAACAAAATATTTTTTAATCATTTAAAAAAAAAAAAATTTCCTCCTTTCTAACATGTTCTAAATTTGGCTGAAAAATTCTATTTTTTTTTGTCAACTTTGTAAGACTTGTGGTAATGGACATTTTTAGTGCAGCAGTTTCCAGTGTAAAACATATTAATTTGGAAATTCTTGCAAAAATCAAATAATTATCTTATATTAATGAAATTCAGGATTTATTAAAAAATGAATGAATTTATTTTTGAAATTTTCATTTTTAGAAAATCTTGGTAAAAATATATTTTTTTTTTACATCTGTTACTCCCCCCACCGACAAGATAACTTAATTTTATGAAGTTTTTTAGAATTTCAAACAGTTCGCAAATTGTTTTATATTACTTTGAGAAAGTAAATCATCAATTTTTTTCACAACTACTCCCAACTTTTTAAAAATCTGCTGCAGATCGTAAAATAAAAACTGCAATAAAACTATATGATAATCTAATTAGATAGGCTTTTATTTGATTTATGAATAATGTACATTGAGAACATTATTGTCTAAAGAAAAAAAAATTCGATGAATATTTAATTTTTACAAGAATTGTTTGCATTTTATTTAATTTTTCAAGAATTGTTTTCACTTTTCTTTAAGTTTAAAAAATATTTTAAAATTCTTCCAAGCAGTGTACCAGGTAGGTTATTCAGTTATTAATTGAAGACTATATTTACTAAACGGAAACTAAAATCTCAATACGAAGAAGGAAATTACTGGAAAGTAATTGAAACTCACCTGAAGCGAGCTGAATGTGTAATGCTCCACATGCCAATGACACTTCCACCGAGCTTCACTACGGCATATGACTTCACTGAATTTTGATATATTCTTCTCGAATTTTAAACTGGGGTCATCAGGAGAGAATGTGCACCGTTTCGGGGCCTTCCTCTCTAAATCATAAATCATACCCACAAAAGTTTTTACTATATTTAAATTTTTTTTTATGCGTCAGAATGTTATATTTTTTTAGTATGGTGTATCGTAAGTGATATTATGGTTAAGAGAGCACATGTTTCAAGGCTTGTCTCTCTTAGAGAAAACTTCTTGGTATAAAGGTTTTCAGCTGCGAGCAATACTTTCATTTTATTTTCGTGTTTCATCGTCCCTACGTTTCAACAGACTTCGTTTTAAATCTTGAAGGAATGATTTCTAAAGTTTTTTTTCCTATTTCACTAAATATTTTTAATTTTGCTATGTATTCATCTTAATTTATAGTGTGTATACTTTTCATAGTGTCTCATGGATAATTTGTTTTATTTATAATTTTTTACTTAGTTAAGAAAAATAATTTAATAATTTTTTTTAGTTTACGTTTCTTTTCTTTTTTGCGAATTAAATAAAATAACTTTAACAATTCATAACCATCAAAGTATAACAATTAATAATAAAGAATATAAATATATATATCTGAGAGTGAGTTAATAATTTAATTTTTAATTTAATAACTGCGATAATATAATTAAAATTATTATATTATCTCAGTTATCGATTTAAAAATTTAATAATTGAGAGTGAGATAGTTATTCAATTATCTTACTCTCAGTTATTAAATTAAAAATTAAATTGAGATAATAAAACTATTTCATCTATCAATTTAAACAATTAATAATTGAGTGAGATAATTTAATTATTAATATAATAATAATTTTATTAATTATAATCTCAAAGTAATAAATAAAAAACGTAATTTATAATTAATAAAATTAATTATCATTATCTTAGATATTAAATAATGAAATACCATTATAGAGGTAATTCAATAATGTAAGAAATTTTATAGTATTTTAAATTATTATAAGAAAGAAAGAAAAAACGTCCTTACTTAGAATTCTTAAAATTATATCAATTTTAGTGCACCATACTAAACCTGTCAATACATTCAGCCATCAAATTATCGATGGAGAAGTGAAAATAACAAGACCCCTAGGTCAAGAACTGTTTGTCTAGAAAATTTTATGCTATAAGTAAGTGATATTTGTTTCAGAAAAGATTAATTTAACTTTAAATTTGCTAATTTTACGAAAGCAACGTTTCAGAAATGTATATCTTAGTTTAACGGGATTTTCAAAAACGAAAAAATGTTTTTAGTTTACATTTCTCTAAAAAAATTAAAAATGGCGGTTTCGTGTTTTTTTGTTTTTTTTTCGAAAGAATCGACAAAAACTCATTCAAATTTCTATTTGAAATACTCCACAGTATTTTTTTCTGGAATTCGAAAAATGAACCCTTTAGCTTTCAATTGAAATTGGGGGAAAATTTCAGAACGGATTTTTCCTTTATAAAAAATAAATTTAAAACTTCGGTATACGAATTCTTGGAGGTAGCTATATTTAATGATACAAATAATTAATGATAATTAATAATACCTAAATATCCCACCATATTAAACATTAAATATATATAAAGACCTGATTAGTGGTACACAATTTTATGACCGCTATGAAGAGAAAAAAAAATATATTTATTAACACTGATGATAATAAGTAAAGGGTAAAATTGAAAAAAATGAGCTAGATAACCGGTTTCAAACCGCGCTCAACAGAGCCAAATCGAGGTTAATAAATAGAGAATTATCAATAAAACGAGATGGACAATAAATATTGGGGAAAATACTTAGCTTGAAATTAGTTAAGGTGTCCAGTCCGAAATCCTTCTGTTTGCACAGTGAAAGTCTCAAGGACAAAATCTAAATGGCCTCCAACTCTTTTAAGTAAGTATTATTCCCCACCCCACAAATTTGAACAGAATTAGTAGTTTTCTCCTTGTTTCTTGTTTAGAATTGGGTTTCCGCTTCCTTATAATATAGAGGATAGTCCCAGAATACGATCCGAATAGTAATAGAGGAATAACTAGAAATGGGGATCAGTTAGACACACGCTACCTCCCATATATGCGTTTCCATTATGGTCAGGCAGTCTACTGGCGATCTATGTTCAAACCCAAGTGTCGGCAGCAACACTTTATTCCTATATAACAAATAGATAAATTTCATTTTTTAGTAATGTTCACATTATACAAGCCGAAAGAGCCACTTAAGGTAGCGGGTTATTGAAATCAGTGGTTGTGTGAAGAGTAAGCGTAAGGATTACATTTTATGCGGATATATAGGAACATTTTAGTGGTCGGGGAAAGCATCCTCCTGGGATTCTTTTCCAAAAAGCAGCAGTTCTTTAGGAGAAGATATCCGCGTGGAACTTACTCTTTATTAAAGGAATACGAAAGGAATGAATGAGGTGGGGTCGCATCAATGTACGCAGTGTGGCGGATGTTAGAATTAGGGGAACTAGACAATGCTGCTTCTTTGAACGTTTTCCTTGGAAATAGCAGCAGAGCAGTGAGAGGCTTGTGACGATTCATCTGTGAGAAAATGGTTGTAAAGTTGAAAACAATTCGTCACCACAAGGCCGCGTAGAGTCTTTTAGATTCTATTAAAACTGGAAAGCGAAAACTAGGCAGCGCCTGCACATATATGACTGCTGTACCCCATCTTCGGCATAATCTGGCCTTAGCGGAAGTAGAGGTATAGAAGGGGGATTCAGGTATTTATTAGAGCAGTACAGGAGACGGGCACTTTTCTCAGTATCTATACCGGGTGCAGCAGCAAAATTGTCCAAGTCGTGTAATAGAAAAAATTGTCTAATCGCTAGATTAAGTTCTGAACATTTGTATCGTAGAAATGATTAAAGATATCTTACTGGAATTCTCTGCAGTTTTTATAACACAATTGGACTCTGCTTTGAACAATAAGAATTTAACTCCAAGTTGAAATGATGATCCCTGGAGCTGGTCCTTTTTTCCTCTCTACTGTCCCCTATTTTTATTCCCCGTTGTCTTGATGGTTCTTGAATGGACGTTGAAGCCAAAGTATGAATGTTGGCACCATTGCTGAAAGCCTGAGTGATTCTTTTCCTCTTACCAATGCTCAGTTGGGAAGACAGTGAAGCTGACATAAAACGATTATAACCTGTTCTCTTTCTAACTGAAAGCTCAATGGTTTTTACAGTGGTTCTTACGACAAATAGTTTCAAGATGACTAAACGTCTTATCTGAAAACCTGGAAAAATTAAAACTCAATTTAGTGTTTTTGCACTTTGTGGGATGGACAATTATCGCATGTCGTTACACCATTTGGACAATTTTTCTGTTACACTCGCTATAATATATATATATATATATATATATATATATATATATATATATATATATAATAATTTATAAAAAAAAAATTATAACATAAGTATGTTATAAAATCACTAAAAATAGCCATTTTGTTTCAACACACTCTGTGTCTTATCAAGTGATGATGTTGAAAAATCATTTTTGTAATGATTTTATAACATACTTATGTTATAATTTTTTTATAAATAATAATTATATCTGCTCTACTTTGTATTGAGCACTAATTTAAGAATAGTAATTGTTGGTTATTGGAATTCATTCCGTATATTCCAATTATATATTTGGGTATATATATATATATATATATATATATATATATATATATGGAACATTGAGTTCCACTTGGGGTCTGGATTGAGCTTAAGTCCCAGTAGGCGTTTAAGGTAAGGGTTCATCTTGAGAGAACAACCATTACGATTGACGGAAAATCAGAGGTTTCTCGGTGATTATGGGGTGTTACAAGTTTGGTTTGTGACGTACTGAATGTGACCAGTACCCTTTCCTCCACCCACTGAGTTGTTAAAGCTAAATCAGAGAAGAGATTATCTGTCAGGCTTTGGTCATTTAGATTTTTGAAGGTGCCCCCATGTACCGTTGTATTATTTGCATAGAGCTTTTATCCCTGTTGCCCCGACTCCATGCTACTAAATTGGCGTCTAGGTCCAAACAGTTTACAGTTAAAATAATTAAATACAACCGCCATTAGTTTATTTCTCGCACTTTCCGCCTACAGAATTCCCTTCCGCTTATTTGCTACCCTGATATCGTCAATCTTCAAAAATTTAAATGCAGTGTCCATCTCGATCTTCTATTTTGATTCCCGTTTATATTTTGTCCTTTTCTCAATCCTCCTCCCTATACCCAGTCTTTTCTCTCTCTTTCATTCGCTGCCCCCTCCCCCGCTTGGGATGAAAATAAAGAAAATATATTTACAAGAGATCGGAGTATGCCCTGAGGCAGGTCATTAATATAAAGCAGAAAGATGGTTTGACCGAGAAGCTAATCTTTGCGGACGCCTCTATAGATCAAATCTCTTCTTAATTTCAACATAAAAATAAGATCCCGCTTTGCAGTTTCGTCCAGTTCATTAAACAATTATTTATATTTCAGCTCACTTTAAACAAACAAGATTTTAAATATTAAAAAAAAAAAAAATTCTGGCATATTTAAAAATATTTTCAAATGAATATGATTTACAGATATTTTTGGCATATTAAAAACTATTTTTAAGTTAACCTGATTTAAAAAATATTTTAAGTGAATAAAATTTAAAAATACGAGTTGTTTATATAGTAAGTATTTTTTTTTAGTGATTGGACAGTATTAGTGGAAAATGGCTTGAAATTTTCTTTGTGAAAATACTTGTGAATTATACTGTGAAAATTGTTTTCATTAATTTTACGTTTAGGTTATATAACAATTCCTTTTGCATTTTGTACAAGTGTTCGCATATGTCATAAAATAAATGCTGTTGCTATTAATTCTGTGGTTTATCATACTATGGTTAATTCTTATATTAACTTTGTCAACGAGTGTCACACATTTCACTGTATTGGCTTCGTCAATAATTATGAAATTAATTGTATTTTTCTTTCTCTTTATATCTTTTCCAAGTCTATTTACAGCCTCTTTGCTACTGAAAAAAATGTATCTATAACTGTTATGTTGCGTTTTTCTGAGGAATAAACTGGCTTTTCGTCTTTGGGTTCATCAGAGAATCATCATTTCACATCATTGGAGCATTTTTTACAACGAAAAAGTTTATTAATTTTGAAGGTATTAAAACTAATGCTGATTTTTTTCTTTACATCGAAACCTGAATAATGTTATGCCCGTGAGATCAACAATTGGTTAAATAGATGAAATTATGAGAGTAAATATTATTTTTATCAAAAAAAATAGTAAGTATATACCTTTATTTAAAAAAGACTAATCAAAAAGTATCTGGACTGGTACTATGAAAAGAAAACTACAACACATCTCCTTCGAAGTATTCCCCCTCCTGAAGCCAGACACTTTAATCAGCTTTGTTTCCATTGACGGAAGCATTCCTAGAGTTCCTTCTCTTGGACAGTGAGCAGCTATTTCCTTGGATTACTTCGTTATTTTGAAATCTTATTCCCTTTATGTGGGATTTGATTTTTGAAGAGAAAATACCGTAAGAGGAGAGATCTAAGGAATAGAGTGATTGTCGGACATGCAAAATGTTGTTTTGGGACCCAAACTGCTATCACGTTATAACTTAGTGTGTACATGCGGCAGAGTTCAAGGTCAATTTGTGCCAAGCGGTTTCACTTTGCGTACTTTAACCCGTTACCATAACAACTGTTCCGATACATTTTATCAGAATATATATATATATATATATATATATATATATATATATATATATATATATATATATATATATGTAAATATATACATATAAACCCTACAGAATTTTCTAGAGTATAAGCCCACAGCCACAACACACTAGGTGTTGCTAGTACAGTTTCCTATTTCAATTTTTTTTATCACAGCCCGCCATGAAAATGTTTTCATCCCTGTTGTAACGTTTCTAATGCCAACTATTTCAATTTGGTATCAATATTTTCTCTTTTTTTTTTTTAGATTATCTTTTAGATTTTCCTGCTCATAAACGAATTCCTATCAAGGTTACTTTGTTCTTGATTTCTACTTGAAATTTGGCGATATACTTTCTGATATTATTATTATTATTAGTAGTAGTAGTAGTAGTAGCATTAGTATTAACAGTTAAGAGAAGAGCGCGTTTAAGAAAATATAAAGAATAGAAAAAAAAAAGTTCGACAATGTTAAACAAACTTTCGACAGAATGTCTATTTGTCTTCTCCAAGTTATATTTAAACAATTTTTCAAGTATAAACATATATAAATCTTCAAAAAATTATAAATCTTTGTAGAAATGTTACTTGTCTTGCATGTACTGGTAATGAACGCGTCAAAACGAATGAATCACCGTCCGCGTGAAGGCATGCAGCTAAAACGTGCTTAATATGATGGTAATCTTGTTCATCGTGAAATTTTCCTTTAGTTTATTATGATTATGATTTCCCCTATCGTCACACTTCCTACCAAGTCTGTGGGAACGCTTAAGGCAGGTAATGGTGCGTTGTTAGGTCTATCAAAAAATCTTTTTGTATTTCTCTTAAGCTGGAATTTCCAGACATTTTTCAAGGTTTTGTTGTGCTCTTTTTTTATCATTCCAAGCGCACCTACTACAACTGGTACTATTCTTGTTTTCAATTACCACACATTTTCTATTTTGATTTCTAGGTCTTTTATTATTATTATTATTATTATTATTATTATTATTTTGATTTTCTTTGATTTTTGGCGTTTACACATTTCTTTCCGGGTCCCGCCCAGGGACCTAGGGTTAGAAATGGAATCATGACACTTTCCACTGACAAAAAAAAAAAAAAATTACATAGATAAAGCCCTTCGTAAAGTGTGGGCTGTACTTGTCAGAACAATTTTTTGTATCTCCTTGAGGCATGGACTTCCAGGAATCCCTTCAATTAGTCTACTGCAATCTTTTCCAAACAGTCCTAGGGCTCCAACTACAACAGAGATTGTTGATGTTCCCATATGCCACATTTTCGAGATTTCTATCTCAAGGTTCTTGTATTTTGATTATTATTATTATTATTATTATTATTATTATTATTATTATTATTATTGTCCTTGTATTTTGATTATTATTATTATTATTATTATTATATTTCGATTTCTTCAATGGTCACAATACCTAGCAAGTCTGCGGGAAGATCTAAGGCAGATATTGGTATGTAGTTATGGCAACGTTTCATGATTTGTTTTTCTAATTCCCATAACATCACTGGCGTTACATGGACAAAGTTCTTAGTGTGTGGGCTGTTCTTATCAAGACAATTTTTTGTATTTCTCTTAAGCTGGGATTTTACAAAATGATTGACGTAACTTTTCCAGTATTTTTCAACAGTTAAGGGAAGAGAGCGATTTAAGAAAAGAAAATGAAAAGAAAAAAAAAACACATCTGACAATGTTAAACAATATTTCGACAGTATGTCTGTCTTTTTTAGTTTATATTTTAAAAATTACAAGACTTTAACATTGCCAAACACTATTCTTTCTTTTCTTTTTCTTTTCTTAAATCGCGTTCTTCTCTTAAGTATTATTATTATGATTATTATGATTATTTTCTTTGATTTCTGGCGTTTACACATTTCTTTCCGGATCCCGCCCAGAGACCTAAGGTTAGAAATGGCATCATGTCACTTTCCACTGACAAAAAAAAAAAAAAAAAATGACATAGATAAAGCCCTTCGTAAAGTATGGGCTGTACTTGTCAGAACAGGTCATATATCATTTCCCACCACACTTCTCCATATTTGGTATGTTTGATTGGTGGTGTTCTTTGCTGGGTTTTCGAGTGCAGTGAAGAAGGATGTCATAACTTGTCGATACTCTTCGCGGCTCTATTTCGTTCGTTTACTTTTTATTAGTCGATTTGGTATTGAGTCACTGGATCCAAGGTTGGCAATAATCCGGGTTTGGTGACCTAGTGTTTCTTCGTGTGTGGAAGAGTTTGTTCCAGTGACAGATTTTTCGTCCTCAGACTGGTTCCTCTCTGAGGGACGCGGCCCTTGTTGTCCCGGGTGTCGGCCGATCCGGTATGAAATTTTATTCGTATTCATTGAAATTTATTATTATTATTATTATTATAGCTTGTGTATGTTATGTTCTCTGCTTTGTATCCTGTAGAACTGGGTCCAAATTATGGTCCTTAGTTCCTATAGGAGAATTGTCATTTAATTTATAGCACTTTTCTAAGTAAATGGGATGTTCCTAGTAGGGAGATCTTTTGTTGACGTTACCTGGGACACTGTTTCTCACAAGGCCCAGAGCTCGGATTACTATAGGTACAGTCTCAGTATTCATTCCCCAAATCCTGTTAATCTCGTCTCCAAATTCTTGTATTTGGACAATTTCTTAATAATTTTCATGGATTTGTTTCTCTCAGATGGTACTGCTATGTCAATAAGCATACACTTCCTGAATTTCTTGTCTTTTGTGATAATATCAGGTCTGTTGTCTTTTATTTCCCTGTCAGTTTGAATTAGGTAATCCCAGATGATAGTTACATCGTTAATTTGGCTAATTGTGTCTGGTTTGTTCTCATACCATCACTCAGTGGTTTCGAATTTTTCGTTCTTGCATATCTTCCAGTGGACATAAGTTGCTACCATGTTTATGCTCTGTGGGTATAATCATTTGTTCTGCCCGTGGATATATTATTATTATTATTTATTTATTTATTTATTTATTTATTATATTATTATTATTATTTCTTTTGATTTCTGTTGTATACTCATTTTCTTCTGGGACCCAATCAGAAACCTAAGGTCAGAAATGGCATTTTTCCAAGTACTTTCTGTGAAAAATAAAACAATCACAGAATATTAAAATTTTCCATAATTGTTAATTTTCCGAGCGCTTTCGGATAGTTCTGTAGGATGTTGTTTTGGTATGTATTGTCATATATATAGTAGTTTAGCTGTGTGGAGATCTGTGAAGAATTGTATGTCTTTTTCGGCGGCCACGTGTTATGCACGACCGATTGAGCTGGATATCACTTCTATTTTTGAAAACATTTAACACGCCGTTTCCACAGCTAGGCAGTGTAAGATTGATAGCAAAATGGTACAACATTACATTGTTTAACCCACGAAAAAAGGTAAATGATAGAATGCTGGAAACCATCATTAAAAGGTTAATTACATCTTCCTGATAGACCGTTTTCAATGAATGAATATATATATATATATATATATATATATATATATATATATATATATATATTCATTGAAATAAGGAGGAGGAGGAAAGATACCCGACTAAGACCTCATTGGTCAAGTGGTGATCACGTGACGCACGAAGGAGGCTGTCGACGCCTCATCCAGAGTATAGGTATGAGAAGCTGCTACGATCAAGTGGGGAGGGCAGTTCACGCCCCTCTGAAGTATGGTAAGAAAGTGGGAGTGAGGAAAGGTTCCCAAAAAAGGAAAAGAGTGGAAAATCCCTAACCAGAAATAAAAGAGGTGGATATGTATTTAGAATTATCGAGGAACCCCCAACGCCGACAGACCCACCCCGGTTTTGGTCGGCGTCAATAAAAGCGAGGCCCCAACAGGCAGAAATCAGTTCGGGCTCCAGCGGAGAGTTGAGTTTCCAGAGTTGAGTTCCAGCAGTTCCAGTGAGTTCAGCTGACCAAGATTCACGCAAATTCCGGACTCCTCTTCAGCCCAAGAACAATTATTTTGAAGAGCGACTTAGATCCAGACCACCGAAATAAGTTTTTTTTTCGACTTTCGTCCAAAGACACACCGAAACGCCAATTTCTTAGAGAGCAAACAACTTGAAGCGTTAAAACTTGCCTAACGGAAAACGACGTGTCACAATCCACAGAACGGGTCGGGAGATAGATGCAGTCCTATGTATCGAACAACTAGACATAAAGTTTGTTACCTTTTTCTTTTGATACTTTGAACTTTTGAGTTTTCATTTTCTTTTCTTTTATGCATATTTGTGTGGTATCACCCCGTTGAACTCAGTTTGCATTACGGCCCCGATTACTGATTGATCTCGTCTGCCTAAGATCAATTCACAACGTGGGTAGGCAGACTGGAGATCAATGCAGTTACCTTGGTAACCAGGCGTTGGAAGCGAGTTGGGAACGACGAGGATGATATCAAATCTAACTCCCACCCGAATCACCAAAAGGTTAGAACGTCACATTTGGGTGCCGCGACCGATACCAATACAGTTGGTCGTCACAGGACGAGACAACACGACTGACGCGACAGGCGGACGTCACGTTTGGAGCAGCGACACCCGAACGGAGCAGCGAGGAGCGAACAGCTGGCGCCGCGGCGAGGACGTCACAATTGGTGCTGTTTGGGGACGTCACAACTGGTGCCGTGGTAGATCAGGATAGAACGTCACAGTTAGAGCTGCGACCGGGGGACGACGTCACAGGTACGAATCCACATCTTCTCCCAACCAGCTATAGGTTAATTAGTGGGGTTGTATCAGTGAATAATCATCTGCAAAAAATGCCAAAATCTAAAAAAGACAAAAAAAAAAACAAACTATTTTCTGGTTTTAGATAACCTGCAAGAACTTGATAACCGGTAAAAAAAAAAATCAATCAATTGTTTAGATATATTAGTCTAAGCTTTTCAAGTTTATGCCATTCGACATTTAATTTGGAAATAATTAAAATACTTTTGATTTTGTCTGTCTGTCTCTCTCTCTCTCTCTCTCTATATATATATATATATATATATATATATATATGTATATATATATATATATATATATATAGTCATCCACAGACGGGTTGTTTCTGGTCATATTTATCTATCTAACCACTGATTCTGTTTCTATCTTTCTATCTTTCTATCTCTGTCAATAGCTGTCTGTTCTGGAAAATTGTCAGCCAGGCCTACTTCACTTCAAGATTAAGTGTTTTGATGACCAATCTTCAGACTTTGATTTTGGTTAAAGAACCCTGTGAAAAAACAAATATATATATATATATATATATATATATATATATATATATATATATATATATATGCTAAGTGTTTTGAACAACAAAGTTAACGTGTAGAATAGCACGCCAGTCTTATGGCCCTAGATTATTCATCTTGGCCGGTTCGATAATTTTAGCTTACTGTCAGCTTTGTATATATATATATATATATATATATATATATATATATATATATATATATATATATATATTTACTTATTACTTGAAAAAATCCTACCCGTGATATCACTAGTTGCATAAATTCACTTATTGTTATTTACTATTGATAGGTTAGTCACAATCCACAAGTGTGAGATATCAACTTAGATGTCATTTCAGCACAGAACAAAAAATTGTTTGTGGGTTGCAGTTGTTGATCATTCTTTCACAGCGAGATGCCCTCATCCAATTTACAAACAAGTTTACTCAAGTAAAAATGAAATCAACAACACCATATGAAACGGACATCGCTTACAATTCTCACCCTGTTCTTCAAATATTCTCGATTTCTTTTCTCTCGCCAAAATATCATGGCGGCCGACGCAGTTTTTTGTTCACTCTTCTCAGAATCATACCTCGTGGTGACCGACTGCCAAAAGTAAACGGCGTCTTTTTCCACACAGCAAAAGTCACGGCCGACATGAGAACGGAAGCAGCACTTCATTGGAAGGAGTGAAGTGGCTATCTACCTGGCCGGAAACGGAAGTTGAATGTGAACACCCAGCCCTCCCGATATAATATCCAGTAAAGCAGTTTTTGTTAGAGATGCGCTGAAGTCAACCACTACATTGACCTCGTTTCTGGTAACCTGTTTATTTTGATGCGAAATGTTTTTCTCTGTCGGGAGCAGTGAAACGCCAACAATACCGGAAGATGATAACCGAAAGAGAAAAACGGACTGCCAAATAATAATAATAATAATAATAATAATAATAATAATAATAATAAATAAAATGATTGACGTAACTCTTCCAATATTTTCAATAATTAAGAGAAGTACGTGATTTAAGAAAAGAAAAAACACAATGTTTGTCAATGTTAAACAATATTTTGGCATTATGTTTGTTTTCAAGTATAAAAATATATAAATTTACAAAAAAATTATAAGTCTGTCCAAATGTTGCTTGTCTACGATTCATTACTGACTGAATATAGTAATTGTGGGACAAGGACGAAAAAAGCGGGAAGATGAGTTAAGGCCGGTTGACACTATCCTATACCTAGCTAATCAGATTCACGACCAATTCATTCGTTACAATTTACTCATTTACCATAAGAATCCATCTGTCACCATTCGCTCCTACATACACCAAAATACCTGACACACACAGGACACCTACCAAAAAAAAATGTACAATTGTGTATACAAAATTGAAATTTTACGTCATGGGGTACAAACGTTGCTTGTCTTGTAATAATAATAATAAAAAAAAACACAAAAAAACGGCTTTACTGGTAATCAACGCATCAAAACGAATGAAATGCCGCTTGCGTGAAGTCGTGCAACTAAAACGTGCTTAATATGCTGGTGATCTTGTTCATTTTGATATTTTTCGTTAGTTGATTAGATACAAAAAGGAATTAATCAAACAGTTTAGTATAAATCTTATGGAAATTTTCTGTCAGTCTGTTCATTCATCCAATGCGGGAAATTAGTACTTTACATACGTAACTATCCTCATGCGTTTTAAAGGACGAAAGGTCGATAGATTACGAATATTGATTTCGGAATGTCCTTAAGATGCTAGTCGAAATTACAATCGTTTGTAATACAATGTTCTGCAAACTCTGTTGATATCACATCATACTTGTATCCATTGAATCTTTTATTTAATTTTTCTGTTGTGCAACCCACATAAATCAAGTCATGTATGATACATTAGGTGGCGTATATTAAATGGGAAATGTTGCAGTTACCAACCTCTGTAGAAATCGTGATGTTTCTCTTTGAATTTGGGATAGAATTAAACTGGCTTATGTTGTTACACAACAAACAGGATTTTCCTCTTCCATGAGCGTTTTCGAGAATACAACGATCCGAAACTCCATTATTGTTTTGAGTGTGGACGCTTACTTTTGTTAAAACTTGTCTGATGTTTTTTTTTCTTTTGAAAGAATGTTTTTCTTAAATCAGGCTCTTAATTGTTGCAATAATAATAATAATAATAATAATAATGTCACAAAGAAGTCAATAGGATGATTTTCTCGAGTTGCTTTAAAAAATCAACCACGAAAAGAACGTCTTACACACTATGAACGATTATTAGTATTATTGAATAGAAATGCTAACAATAACATCTCCCCTCTCGCTTGTAACCAACCATGACAATAAAATAAACATTTTTCACTACTAAAGCTTAATGAATCACATAAAGCTTCATATACTTTTAAGTAGGATTGTTATTATATTACAACATTTTCTTTTTTGTTGATGGTGTGTGTTACATCTACCGGCCTGTGCACTCGAGAAAACTTAAGAACTATTATGCGCTCTACGGCAGGGGTCAACCTTACTAAGAAGGACGCAGGGTCAAATCCTGGCGGAGAGCATATTCTCTTTATTAAGAACAGGGTGGTAGAGGTAATACATAAAGTTTAAAATAATATTAAAAAACAGGGTGTCTGTTTCAATGATGAGTATCCACTAAAAACAATATTGAAAATAATAAATAATAATATTGCAGACAAAGCAATATTTTCAAATATAAAGCAAAGGAAAGGGATATAAATAGAGCAAATAAGGAAGCCTTTAGAAAAACATGATAACAGTATGAATTAAGTCACTTATGGAATGACATATGAAGAAATCATCAGCATTAAACAAAGGATATAAAATGGATTAAAAAAGAGCATAATTACAAATAAAAAATTAAAAAAATAAAGTAAATTAAAAAGTTTGAAATTTTAGTGTCGCCTATCCTTCATGCGCATATGTAATCACATCAAAGTAAACGTCACTTGAAGTCCTATATGACGAAACGCGTCGCGCGAGAACTTTGCCACTTTTGCCATTAATTATATTAATATGTACATGCGCAAGAACAAGGAATGCTAGGAATTTAAAAAAAAAAAAGAAAAATTTTAGCCGATTTCATTTAGATTATTTTTTTTTCCTTTCTACCACTTTTTTAATTATCCGGTATTATGATAATAAAAGATCTGCCAGGAATGGTGAAATATTGTAAGAGCCAAGGTGGAAGTTTACTGTAGATGACCTTGCGATCAAATATAAGCAGATAGGTGCACGCAAACACGGAGGAACGGACACATACACGAATGCATGCATAAACTATGAAAGAAAAAAAAATCAACTCTGCACCAATGAAAAGTGAATGTATAAAATGAAAAATCGAGAAGTATAAACAGTCTACGAAACTCTGAGTCGCCATGATGAAGGTAACATCAATCTGCTAAGTAAAAAAAATTGTTGTATAAATTCTCTCTCTCTCTCTCTCTCTCTCTCTCTCTCTATATATATATATATATATATATATATATATATATATATATATATATATATATATACAAATATATATATATAGGAAGAGGTCATAGTCGTTTCAACGAGAGAATGGTATACTTTTAAAAGAAGAGAGAAAACCGCAAACGTTTTTGGTTATAATTTGGATTTAAATATATATATATATATATATATATATATATATATATATATATATATATATATATATGTGTATATATATATATATATATATATATATATATGTGTGTATATATATATATATATGTGTATATATATATATATATATATATATATATATATATATATATATATATGTGTATATATATATATATATATATATATATATATTTTATTTTCTATAATTTTGTAAAATTATGGAAAATAAAATATAATATATATTTTAAACAAATCCACGCAGCAACCAAAAAACTGCTGTGGTTTCTCTTCTTTTTTTAATATATATATATATATATATATATATATATGTATATATATATATATATATATATATATATATATATATATATATATATATATATATATATATATATATATATTAATTTTGTAATGACTTATTAAATAAAACTATTTTATTGAGTTTCTTTTATGTTCTAAGTTCGATAGAAATTCATATTGAAGAAACGATTAATATGTGTAAAAAATTCCCTGCGCTCTTTTTTTTTTTTTTTGAAATCTAGTGACAGACGATACAGCTGAAGAGAGATTTTTCGATGAAAAATATTTGGTGAACCTCGTTTCATGGATATAAACAGAGAGAAAAGACTCAGAATATTAATAACATTGATTAAATTATAAAAAGAAAACATATTCCCGCCTTCATATTTCTTGTATTTGCCACTGGAAGCATTTGCACACAACTAATACATTGTCTTTCATCTATATCGCTTCAGATTTTTCAGATATCTTCAACGTATTATCGTTTTAGCGAGAGAAGTTAAAATTCTAGTCTCCCATCCATCATACTGATTTGCTTTCTACCTTCGGCATCGACGAAAAAAATGGCAAGGATTTTTTTTTTTTTACAGATGAATCTTTTCATGTCGTTCTGGTGGCGTGAAAACTAAACGAAGCAAATAGATTTTTTTTTAGCGAGGAAAAATTGTAAAGAAATTGGTTTCAGACACGAACTAATGTCTGTCAAATTTGAATGCAAAATGATTAAAATAAAAAAAAAAACTGACTTAATTCCAAACCAGTTGTTAAATCGATAGCAGACATTTGCCTTTTATGTTGTGATACTTTTTATTAAAAAAAAAAAAAATACCCAAAGCTTCAAGCATTGTTGCCTGGAACATTTCTTTAATATTACACACCGTTGACTCAGTTGGTAGGCATTCTTTTTCAACTTAACACTTTTAAAGTTTGTCAACGTCACAGACAATGAGGCATGAACACACACGCTGCATAACAAACATTAAGTTACAACAAATTAAGAATGTAGGCCTTCAACATTAACGATTTTTCACCATTCATTTCTTAGGATTAGATTTGTAGGAATTTCAGCATCTAATGTCCTGAAACAAAAAAAAAAAAAAATAGAATCCTCTATCAAATGTCCTGAGAATAGGACAGAAGATAAACCTTTCCAAATCAGAAACTATGATTTAAATCTGGAATGAAAACAGTAATAGCACCAACCCTGAATCTATCATAAAAATAAAAGATGTGGAATTAGTAAATACTAAACACTTCAGATACCTCGATGATTGGAACAGTATAGATGTTTTCAGTCCAAGGCTACTTTCGAACAATGAGGTTATTAGCAGTAGAGATGATATATATTGGTGTCTATGTAGGAAGTATAGGCTTTAAGTCGAGGTGAAATGATATCGCTACAGGACAAAGAAACTGATAAAGAATGACCAAATCAAAATATTTTGCTATGATTCAAACCGACTATGACATTGACGACACCGAGGCAGACATTACTGTCATTGACAAAGGAATATGAAAATGTCCCAATGGCTGTTCACAATGAACTTATTGACAAAGAAATTGACAAACTTAAGAAATACACTCACCTCCTGATTCAGACCACTATCCTTAATTATGCAGTGAGAAAATCAGAATGCAGCCTAAAAAAGCTACTTTCAAACAATGAGGTAGTTGACTATAGAGATAATATTTATTGGTGCCTATATAGGAAGTATAAACTTAAAGTCGAGGTGAAATGGTACCACCATAGGACAAAGAAAGTGTCAAAGAATGGACATCTCAAAATATTTAGGTATTTTGACATCCAGACAGACTGAATCATTGATGGCACTAAGCCAGACATTACTGTCATTGAGACAGGAACAACACAATGTTTCATTGACATAGCTGTTTCCTGTGACCATAATATTGCAAAAGAAATTGACAAACTTATTAAGAAATACATTAACTTCTGGATTAATGTTGTTGCAATGTGGGACATTCACACCACTATTCAGAAAATCAGAATACAGCCTACTATCTTCCCATTGCTTCAGAAGTCTGCATTGCCTGGCTTTGCAAATATTTCGTGAAAGGTGCTATCTGTCTGAGGAGGAACAGCTTTACGGAGAACACTTGTATGACAAGAAATAGGACTAAAGATAAACCTTTCCAAAAACAGAAATTATGATCTAGAATTAGAATGAAAGCAGTGATGGCATCTATCCTGAATCCATCATAAAAAATACAGAAAATGGAATTAGTAAATACTAAGCACTTCTGATACCTCGGCGTATGGATCAGCTATAACAGATTAAATACAGAAGAAAAATAAACTGAACATAAAATAGATTGTGCCAAAAATACTTTTGCCCAATATGATTTTTTGATCGCCCAATTGCTACGAAACCAAAATATCAACCTGAAAACTCGAGTCATGTCTTTAAATAGCCTCGTCAGTTCGAGACTTTCATATAGATCTCATGCAGGACGCCAAACCCGTTTAGAAATAGAGAAACTGTCAGTTTTATACGAAGATCAAAGGTTAAAACGGCTTTGAGCGAATAAAGTTTGAGGGTCTTGACAAAGGTCATTCTTCTTTGAACATTGAGGACTGACGATAGAGAATCACAAAGAACATTATCAAATACAAGAAACCATATCACTTGAAGACTACCAACAGTAGCAACAACTAAAATGTATAGTACATGTAAATAAAAGAGAAAATATTGACATAATCAATATGTTAACGTTCCACTCCACTCCAAATAAAAGCTTAGGAAGGAAACACCAATCAATACTGGAAAGAGCGATAACAGTCACTGGATTTAAGAATCCTGTTTTGCTAAAAAAGAAAAAAAAGAAAAAAGGCGTTTGAAGAGACAGGTTTTATTAGTCTTGACCGAAAGTCGTACTGTCTGTTCGGTCAATAAATGCCAAAAGTTTCCTTGTAGAGAAACGAATAATATTACCATTTAACTGTGCGACAGAATCAACTCATAAACTAGACACATATCTATACTGCTTATTTATATTCAGACTCTTATATTTCTCTTTGTTTTAACTGTTTTGGTTTGGTTTGCTTTGTTTTACGGCATATCAATATCAATGTGTTATTTAATGCCGACAATTTTTATTGCTGGTATCTTTTTTTAAAAAATGTATTGCTGGTAATAATTTACTGCTAGCAATAATTTTTTTACAGAGTTTACACTTTCATAGTGTTTTAACTCCAGTTTTGGGTGTTAACTATTTACCCATAGCATAGGGTGAACCTAAGAACACCAGCAATTAAGAGGTGTTTTCACCCCCCCACACACACTCAAAACCTCCTGATCCGACGCCATGATGTTGAATGTAGTTTATCGTTTTACCCAGGACACGGATGTAGTTTATAGTCATACCCAGGACGGTCAACCGTTCTCCAGTCAGGTGTTTGTAGATCTTGGTAGCTATCAGGAGATTTCGAACTAAATGCATAGTATTTAGGAGTTCAACCCCTGGGTCGGGTAGTACAGAGGCAGTCACAGTGGAAACAAAACTCGTAATAGTTCAATTATGTGCCATGCGTGATACACGATTAGACGATTATGTATCTTTGAGTACATGACTGACGAGGCAGATTTTTTTTTCCCGCAGTAGGTTGCTATTTCTTTTTGCGGTAGACCAGTTGCCATCCAAGTCTATAAAAACCGGTCTGTCCTGCTATTTACCCATATCTGGGGAGAGAATAGGAGGATTCATACCTTTCCTAAGGTTATTAGCACGTAAATGAATGTAATGGATTCGAATGGAATTTGAACTTTTTTTTGTTTTTATTTATTGCTCTCCTGAGCAATAAAAAAAAAACCCTCAAAAAACAAAACAAAGTAAGTAAGAACGAGATATCTTTAGACAAAGACAACGGAAATAGAACAGTCTAATATCCATAAATTAAGTAAAAAACTGTTCAGTTCGAAATACCTGGATCGACAGCCACCTGACAAAAAGCCGGAGAGTACAATCGCCGAAACTTTGTGATCATAACAACAAAGATGAGGACGTTAGTCTGATTGTAAATAATGTTAATTCTGACTGAAATGTCTATATTAATCTATGATATATACAATTAAAATGAAAATTAAAAAAAACAAAAAAACTTTATATATCGTTATTTTCATTACTGTTTTCAGATTTTTAGCCGTCCAAAAAAGAAGAAAAGTCACTCACGCACTCCATCCCCCGCCACCACACACACACACACGCACACACACACACACACACACGCACACACACACACACACACACACACACACACACACACACACACACATAATTGAATGTAACAAATACGACTGTAATTCGAACTCGGTTTTCCGATTTCTTATTCCGTGCCACTATCCATTACACCTCCTGCACACCTTTCTTCAAAAGGAACCCACAATTTTCTAACCCTTATTCTTGTGATTGCATGTAATACTGAAATTTGTCTTTAAATCTTTAAAATTCAAATATCCAAACAAAAGCTAATACGCAAAAATAAATAAATAAATAAATAAAATAAAAAACAATATTTTAATAAAAAATTATCACTTCATAATGATGAGATATTCCGCTTTTATGGTAACATAAAGCATTTTCATATTAGCTTCGACTAATCACTCCTAGTATCTTACCACAGAATATCTCATTAGTAAAGAAGATGAGGCTGCATGAACGATAAAGTTCGAAAGATTGTTGTTTTTAGATTTATACATAAGCGCTACATTTAGCGCCTTCTAATATTATTCTCCGCTATATTATAACACCTGTTTTCCTGAGGCTATATCAGTTCCAGTTCCAATACTTACAGTGCCAACCGAATTACTCTAAGAGAAAATTGGAATCTGGTTTTTCCATGTTAGATATTTATAAGAAAATGCTTATTCCAGTTTGCCTTACATGCACGTGAAGAATTACGATGCATGTTCATTTTACAGAAGACAAAATCGAGATCTTGTCAAATTTTCAAAGAGATTTGTAATGCAGGGTCTTTGACACTCGGATCTATGGATACAGCAAATGGCAAATAGGAAATTATGAAAAAAATGGCCAGAGAAAAACGTACAACATTAACTCGAAGAGGAGTAAAAATGCATCTGTTAAGATGCTGTAATAAAAAAACGAAAAAGAGGTTGGTACTCGTCTGTATAACAAGAAATAATGGCAATTCTTCATCTCGGAAATTCAAATAACACTAACAAATGTGAGGTGCTACTGAACTGAAAGATCGTCATAAGTGAAAGAGAGAGAGAGAGTGAGAGAGAGAGAGAGAGAGAGAGAGAGACAGAGAGACAGACAGAGACGGAGCTAAACAGATAAAGATTTGACAAATGATTAGTCATCATAATTTATGGAATAATGGCAATACTTCAATTAAGAATACTGCAGAACGATAGAAAAGCGACTGAAACGAGAGAAACATCATTGTTATTGTATCATAGTCAAAATAATTCATTGTAAGTCAGTAAAAAAGAAAGTGTTCTGTAATGGTTACCGCTTGGAATGAGAAATCGTTGGGCAGAGTTCGTTAATTTCACTTTTGCACCTTATTTTCTTAATCATTCACCCACCCCAAACAAGGCGTCAATGCCACCAATATGCAAGGGGAGGAGGGCTACAGGGAGCGAAAGTGAAAGAGAAGACTGAGAATAGAGAGAATTGAGGAAAGGACTAAAAAGGAACAGGGTTCAGAAAGACAGAAGATGGCGATTGACGTTGCATTTAAGTTTTTGAAGATTGTAGTTATCAGGGAAGCAAGTAATCAGAAGGACGTTTCACAGGCGAGAAGTGCGAGAAACTATTGGAGTAGAAGTGGTGGTTAAATTTAACTATTTCAACATTAAAAGGGTGGGATCTAGATGCCAATCTAGAAGCACACCTAAATTCATGAAGTCGGGGTACCAGGGACCCCCCCCAAAAAAAAACGTTAGAGCAGTTCCCATGGAAATATTTCTAGAAAAGAAAGATGAAAGCCACGCAAAGTCGGTGAGAATGTGACCAAAGTTGATATGCCTGATCAGAACTGATTACATTAGGGAACCTTCTTTGAATTTTATTCTTAGGAAAGGCATGAAACCGTATGTTCTCTCCCGCTCCGGCTGTTGGTTTAATAACAGAACAGAATGGCCTCGTCCGCCGTCTAGCAAGATGACAAAGTACAAGACTGGCGGCAAGGTCTCATCATTTGATTAGTTGAAATGACTAGATGTAACCCTAAGTGCTATTCTAACAGTTTCTTCTCTCGCACTTCTTGCTTGTGGAACTCTCTTCGTGCTTCCTGCTTTCCAACTTTGATCGTCAAAATTTAAATTAAATTTCAAACGTTATCTACTATCTTTAATTTTTTTTTCTCATATTTGCTCACCCCCCCTTTCGTTTTAGTGGCTTTATTGCCTTTCTTGGGGTGAAATGATTAAAAATAAGTAACCAGCTCTGAATTCAAAACTGTGTGCAGCCTGGTGTAGTACATACTATATAGCCATCGACAAAATCATGGCGTTTACAATGACTCTAATCTCAACTGGAGTCGATCAGTTATTATTATGAGAATACAAATATACTAGGCTGTACTTAAAACTAAAATTGAACGTACCGACCGATTCGTTATGATCAAAACAACGATGCAACAATAATGCAAGGAATGCTGCCAAGAATTCATCTTGGAATATCAAAGCCGTAGACCAATTCAAAATGATTAATTTCAAAATGATAAAAGAGAGAGAAAGAAAGAGAGAAATAAATAGGGAGGAGGTAGAAGAAAAAGGGGACAGGAAGAGAAAGAGGGAGAGAGAAAGAGAGAGAAAATGAGAGAGAAAGAGAAAATGAGAGAGAAAGAGAAAGAGCAAGAGAGAGGGAAATCGTTGGAAAAATTACGAGTTCAAACAATTCAACATTATAACAAAGAAAATACTTCAAATGGTAGCTTCAAGCAATGCTAAAGGGCGACAGGAATCTGTCTAACTGAAATACGGCGATCAAAACAACAAAGATTAAGATACTCATCGGAATAATTCACAGAGTCATGACAATATCTAATCTCACAACTTCAGTCAACCTTTTAATATGAGGCGTTTATATTTCTATTAAAGCGGTTAATCGTAAAGTTTCTGTTTTAGACATCATAAAAACATACATGAAATTTATAAACGATAAAAACAAAACTATTTAATTTATGTGCTTGCACTGTTAAATATCTATTCATTGTCAGAGGTAAGGTCAGCTGTTATGGAGTACAGCCCCCGTTAACTGATTCAGGATTATGTCCCCTTATCAAAGATGCTTCCCATCAAATATGTATCAGGCATCACAAAGAATAAAAGTAAATGTGTTAAAAGTGTCACACAATTCCCCGCAGTTACTAAAGAAAGAAGCAATAGCAATTATCTTAAAAAACATGAGTTTCATTCAGTGCAAGACAAAAGTCAAGAAAAAAAAAATATCTGACTTTTTTCGGTCGTACTATTTAAAATAACAGCTTTTAAAATCGTTACGATTAGTCAAAGCTATAATTCAAATTTAGCCGAGAAAAATGTCGTCTGGTGTCTGCCTCTTCCTGTTAGAAATATCTAAGAAATTCGTGAGATAGAAAGTTTTATTCTATTCATAAGAAAGTGAACTATAAAGAAAGAGGCGTGACTTTGATTCAAATAGATTGAAATATAAATAAGAAATCCGTTTTCGTTTACAGTTCCTCGTCGAAGACAGTCTTAGATGGTAGTTTAAAGAACTTTATTAGGATTCATGAAAAATTGACAAAGGAAACATTAGATTTCAGATATTTTGATGTCAGAAAAATTGCTTTTTCTACAATTTAAAAATGTTTTCGCCGTTTGTGATTGGTTTCTTGTACCGCCCCAGAAAGTACGTGACTGCCATGTTCTATATTAACGAAATTGAATTTAGGGACATAGTCGTTGGGAGATCAATCCCTGGGTCGGGCAGTGTGTGCTTGCACATAGAAAGGGAAGTACAACTGAACAACACTAAATAAAAATAAGAGACAGACGATATACCTTGAAATGGGCAGTGAAAAGAAAACAGTTTATCCTCGGAGATTAAATAAAGAGTTCAGTTCAGAATACATTGTAGGTTAACCAGATGGATATACACCGGAAGAAGGCCGGAGAGAACAACGACCGAAACGTTGTGATAACAACAAGAAAGATGAAGAAAATAATCAGGATGTAAGTAATGTAAATAAAAATAGGTTATTGAGGTCATATCTCTGCTGAAACTATACAATCCTCACTTTTTAACCATGACAGACTTTAAAAAAGCCTTTCTGTAGATTGTGGGTGATAAATTATTTTCAAATCTACAGCCTCTTTTCTACAGATGCATCGTTGACAATCTATAGTTAGTCTATCGTTATTTCCATGGCAAATGTTCAGACAAGGTACATTCCTCAATTCCAACCTTTACAGTCAGGACCCGAATCATCATTGATTGGTAAGAAGACACAGAGACTCCTTTTTCCAGATAACAGCTACTTTTTCGAACAAAATTCCCCACCCCCGTCTCTACAATCCTGTTGTCTTTAAATATAGGATCAACCGTTATATCCTCATACTCTGCGTTTACTGCACCAACTTACGTGCATAAAACAACCTCATTCAGCACGTCTCTACCTTGAGTGGCTCTTGGATTTTGTATTGGTTGATCATTAGAAGAACAATAACACAGCCATTTAATATTAACAGAAAAAACACCTACCTATTTTTAAAAAAAAATTACAGTAAGGTTCACCTTGTACAAGTCCCGGAGTTCACTCGTGGTAGAGGGTTGCGTTAGGGGGTAGTTTATATGGATAGGAAGGAAAGATAACGGTTAACCCGAGGCTTAAACAGATTTTAGAGATCGCGTAAACATCATTTTGGGATTATTTTCCACAAGCCAGTGGTTCGGGGGAAGCCGCTCGAGTGGAACTATCATATCGCTGATGGAATACGGAGGGATTGTGGGTAATTTGCCACAATGTAAGCGGCATGGCAGGTCCTAGCCGTAAGTGTTAGACCGGGCGGAATATAATTTGCCCGAACACTTTGCATGGAAGTGACGATAGAGCAGTGAGAGACAGGCCCCATCATGCCTGTGAGAGAGAGGTTGGACTAGGGAAAATAATTCTTCTCCAAAAAGGACTCGGTAGCACTTTTGAACTCTATCAAGACTGGAAAGTGAGAAACAGGCATCTCATGCCTAAATGTGCTCCATTCGGAAGTAGTGATAGAGCAGTGAGAGACAGGCCCCATCATGCCTGTGAGATAGAGGTTGGACTAGGGAAAATAATTCTTCTCCAAAAAGGACTCGGTAGCACATTTGAACTCTATTAAGACTGGAAAGTGAGAAACAGGCATCTCATGCCTAAATGTGCTCCATTCAGGAAGTAGTGATAGAGCAGTGAGAGACAGGCCACATCATGCCTGTGAGATAGAGGTTGGAGATTGGAAAATAATTCTTCTCCAAAAAGGACTCAGTAGCACTTTTTGAACTCTATCAAGACTGGAAAGTGAGAAACAGACATCTCATGCCTAAATGTGCTCCATTCGGAAGTAGTGATAGAGCAGTGAGACAGGCCACATCATGCCTGTGAGAGAGAGGTTGGACTAGGGAAAATAATTCTTCTCCAAAAAGACTCAGTAGCACTTTTGAACTCTATCAAGACTGAAAGTGAGAAACAGGCATCTCATGCCTAAATGTGCTCCATTCGGAAGTAGTGATAGAGCAGTGAGAGACAGGCCACATCATGCCTGTGAGAGAGAGGTTGGACTAGGGAAAATAATTCTTCTCCAACAAGGACTCAGTGGCACTTTTGAACTCTATCAAGACTGAAAGTGAGAAAAGGCATCTCATGCCTAAATATGCTCCATTCGGGAAGTAGCGATAGAGCAGTGAGAGACAGGCCACATCATGCCTGTGAGATAGAGGTTGAGATTGGAAAATAATTCTTCTCCAAAAGGACTCAGTAGCACTTTTGAACTCTATCAAGACTGGAAAGTGAGAAACAGGCATCTCATGCCTAAATGTGCTCCATTCAGGAAGTAGATAGAGCAGTGAGAGACAGGCCACATCATGCCTGTGAGAAAGAGGTTGGAGATGGGAAAATAATTCTTCTCCAAAAAGGACTCGGTAGCACTTTTGAACTCTATCAAGACTGGAAAGTGAGAAACAGGCAGCTTATGCCTAAATGTGCTCCATTCGGAAGTAGCGATAGAGCAGTGAGAGACAGGCCACATCCTGCCTGTGAGATAGAGGTTGAACTAGGGAAAATAATTCTTCTCCAGAAAGGACTCGGTAGCACTTTTGAACTCTATCAAGACTGGAAAGTGAGAAACAGGCAGCTTATGCCTAAATGTGCTCCATTCGGAAGTAGTGATAGAGCAGTGAGAGACAGGCCACATCATGCCTGTGAGATAGAGGTTGGACTAGGGAAAATAATTCTTCTCCAAAAAGGACTCGGTAGCACTTTTGAACTCTATCAAGACTGGAAAGTGAGAAACAGGCAGCTTATGCCTAAATGTGCTCCATTCGGAAGTAGCGATAGAGCAGTGAGAGACAGGCCACATCCTGCCTGTGAGATAGAGGTTGAACTAGGGAAAATAATTCTTCTCCAGAAAGGACTCGGTAGCACTTTTGAACTCTATCAAGACTGGAAAGTGAGAAACAGGCAGCTTATGCCTAAATGTGCTCCATTCGGAAGTAGTGATAGAGCAGTGAGAGACAGGCCACATCATGCCTGTGAGATAGAGGTTGGAGATTGGAAAATAATTCTTCTCCAAAAAGGACTCGGTAGCACTTTTGAACTCTATCAAGACTGGAAAGTGAGAAACAGGCAGCTTATGCCTAAATGTGCTCCATTCGGAAGTAGCGATAGAGCAGTGGGAGACAGGCCACATCCTGCCTGTGAGATAGAGGTTGGACTAGGGAAAATAATTCTTCTCCAGAAAGGACTCGGTAGCACTTTTGAACTCTATCAAGACTGGAAAGTGAGAAACAGGCATCTCATGCCTAAATGTGCTCCATTCGGAAGTAGTGATAGAGCAGTGAGAGACAGGCCCCATCATGCCTGTGAGAGAGAGGTTGGACTAGGGAAAATAATTCTTCTCCAAAAAGGACTCGGTAGCACTTTTGAACTCTATCAAGACTGGAAAGTGAGAAACAGGCAGCTCATGCCTAAATGTGCTCCATTCGGAAGTAGTGATAGAGCAGTGGGAGACAGGCCACATCCTGCCTGTGAGAGAGAGGTTGGACTAGGGAAAATAATTCTTCTCCAACAAGGACTCGGTGGCACTTTTGAACTCTATCAAGACTGGAAAGTGAGAAACAGGCATCTCATGCCTAAATGTGCTCCATTCGGAAGTAGTGATAGAGCAGTGAGAGACAGGCCCCATCATGCCTGTGAGAGAGAGGTTGGACTAGGGAAAATAATTCTTCTCCAAAAAGGACTCGGTAGCACTTTTGAACTCTATCAAGACTGGAAAGTGAGAAACAGGCATCTCATGCCTAAATGTGCTCCATTCGGAAGTAGTGAGAGAGCAGTGAGAGACAGGCCACATCATGCCTGTGAGAGAGAGGTTGGACTAGGGAAAATAATTCTTCTCCAACAAGGACTCGGTGGCACTTTTGAACTCTATCAAGAATGGAAAGTGAGAAACAGGCATCTCATGCCTAAATATGCTCCATTCGGAAGTAGCGATAGAGCAGTGAGAGACAGGCCACATCATGCCTGTGAGATAGAGGTTGAGATTGGAAAATAATTCTTCCAAAAAAGGACTCAGGTAGCACTTTTGAACTCTATCAAGACTGGAAAGTGAGAAACAGGCAACTCATGCCTAAATGTGCTCCATTCGGAAGTAGTGATAGAGCAGTGAGAGACAGGCCACATCATGCCTGTGAGAGAGAGGTTGGACATTGGAAAATAATTCTTCTCCAAAAAGGACACGGTAGCACTTTTGAACTCTATCAAGACTGGAAAGTGAGAAACAGACAGCTCATGCCTAAATGTGCTCCATTCGGAAGTAGCGATAGAGCAGTGAGAGACAGGCCACATCCTGCCTGTGAGAGAGAGGTTGGACTAGGGAAAATAATTCTTCTCCAGAAAGGACTCGGTAGCACTTTTGGACTCTATCAAGACTGGAAAGTGAGAAACAGGCAGCTTATGCCTAAATGTGCTCCATTCGGAAGTAGTGATAGAGCAGTGAGAGACAGGCCACATCATGCCTGTGAGATAGAGGTTGAGATTGGAAAATAATTCTTCTCCAAAAAAACTCGGTAGCACTTTCTGAACTCTGGGACTGAAAGGAGAAACAGGCATCTCATGCCTAAATGTGCTCGATCTGGAAGTAGCGATAGAGCAGGAGAGACAGGCCACATCCTGCCTGTGAGAGAGAGGTTGGACTAGGGAAAATAATTCTGCTCCAAAAAGGACTCGGTAGCACTTTTGAACTCTATCAAGACTGGAAAGTGAGAAACAGGCATCTCATGACTAAATGTGCTCCATTCGGAAGTAGTGATAGAGCAGTGAGAGACAGGCCACATCATGCCTGTGAGAGAGAGGTTGGACTAGGGAAAATAATTCTTCCAGAAAGGACTGGTAGCACTTTTGAACTCTATCAAGACTGGAAAGTGAGAAACAGGCAGCTTATGCCTTAAATGTGCTCCATTATGAAGTAGCGATAGAGCAGGGAGACAGGCCACATCCTGCCTGTGAGATAGAGGTTGACTAGGGAAAAATAATTCTTCTCCAGAAAGGACTCAGGTAGCACTTTTGAACTCTATCAAGACTGGAAAGTGAGAAACAGGCAGCTCATGCCTAAATGTGCTCCATTCGAAGTAGTGATAGAGCAGTGAGAGACAGGCCACATCATGCCTGTGAGATAGAGGTTGGACTAGGGAAAATAATTTTCTCCAAAAAGGACTCGGTAGCACTTTTGAACTCTATTAAGACTGAAAGGAGAAACAGGCATCTCATGCCTAAATGTGCTCCATTTGGAAGTAGTGATAGAGCAGTGAGAGACAGGCCACATCATGCCTGTGAGATAGAGGTTGGAGATTGGAAAATAATTCTTCTCCAAAAAGGACTCGGTAGCACTTTGAACTCTATCAAGCCTGGAAAGAGAAACAGGCATCTCATGCCTAAATGTGCTCCATTCGGAAGTAGTGATAGAGCAGTGAGAGACAGGCCACATCATGCCTGTGAGATAGAGGTTGGAGATTGGAAAATAATTTTCTCCAAAAGGACTCGGTAGCACTTTGTGAACTCTATCAAGACTGCAAAGAGAAACAGGCATCTCATGCCTAAATGTGCTCCATTTCGGAAGTAGTGATAGAGCAGTGAGAGAGACAGGCCACATCATGCCTGTGAGATAGAGGTTGGACTAGGGAAAATAATTCTTCTCAAAAAGGACTCAATAGCACTTTTGAACTCTATCAAGACTGGAAAGTGAGAAACAGACAGCTAACATGCCTAAATGTGCTCCATTCGGAAGTAGCGATAGAGCAGGAGAGACAGGCCACATCCTGCCTGTGAGATAGAGGTTGGACTAGGGAAAATAATTCTTCTCCAGAAAGGACTCGGTAGCACTTTTGAACTCTATCAAGACTGTAAAGTGAGAAACAGGCATCTCATGCCTAAATGTGCTCCATTCATGAAGTAGTGATAGAGCAGTGAGAGACAGGCCACATCATGCCTGTGAGATAGAGGTTGAGATTGGAAAATAATTTTTCCAAAAAGGACTCTCAGCACTTTTGAACTCTATCAAGACTGAAAGTGAGAAACAGGCATCTCATGCCTAAATATGCTCCATTCGGAAGTAGTGATAGAGCAGTGAGAGACAGGCCACATCATGCCTGTGAGATAGAGGTTGAGATTGGAAAATAATTTTTAATTCTCCAAAAAAGGACTCAGTAGCACTTTTGAACTCTATCAAGACAGGAAAGTGAGAAACAGGCATCTCATGCCTAAATGTGCTCCATCTGGAAGTAAATGATAGAGCAGTGAGAGACAGGCCACATCATGCCTGTGAGAGAGAGGTTGGACTAGGAAAATAATTCTTCTCCAACAAGGACTCTGTGGCACTTTTGAACTCTATCAAGACTGGAAAGTGAGAGAAACAGGCATCTCATGCCTAAATATGCTCCATTCGGAAGTAGTGATAGAGCAGTGAGAGACAGGCCACATCATGCCTGTGAGATAGAGGTTGGAGATTGGAAAATAATTCTTCTCCAAAAAGGACTCGGTAGCACTTTTGAACTCTATCAAGACTGGAAAGTGAGAAACAGGCATCTCATGCCTAAATGTGCTCCATTCGGAAGTAGTGATAGAGCAGTGAGAGACAGGCCACATCATGCCTGTGAGAGAGAGGTTGGACTAGGGAAAATAATTCTTCTCCAACAAGGACTCGGTAGCACTTTTGAACTCTATCAAGACTGGAAAGTGAGAAACAGGCAGCTTATGCCTAAATGTGCTCCATTCGGAAGTAGTGATAGAGCAGTGAGAGACAGGCCACATCATGCCTGTGAGATAGAGGTTGGACATTGAAAATAATTTTCTCCAAAAAAGGACTCAGTAGCACTTTTGAACTCTATCAAGACTGGAAAGTGAGAAACAGGCAGCTTATGCCTAAATGTGCTCCATTCGGAAGTAGCGATAGAGCAGTGAGAGACAGGCCACATCCTGCCTGTGAGATAGAGGTTGAACTAGGGAAAATAATTCTTCTCCAGAAAGGACTCGGTAGCACTTTTGAACTCTATCAAGACTGGAAAGTGAGAAACAGGCAGCTTATGCCTAAATGTGCTCCATTCGGAAGTAGTGATAGAGCAGTGAGAGACAGGCCACATCATGCCTGTGAGATAGAGGTTGGAGATTGGAAAATAATTCTTCTCCAAAAAGGACTCAGTAGCACTTTGAACCTCTATCAAGACTGGAAAGTGAGAAACAGGCAGCTTATGCCTAAAAATGCTCCATTCTAGTAAAGCGATAGAGCAGGGGAGACAGGCCACATCCTGCCTGTGAGATAGAGGTTGGACTAGGGAAAAATAATTCTTCTCCAGAAAAGGACTCAATTAGCACTTTTGAACTCTATCAAGACTGGAAGAAAGTGAGAAACAGGCATCTCATGCCTAAATGTGCTCCATTCGGAAGTAGTGATAGAGCAGTGAGAGACAGGCCCCATCATGCCTGTGAAGCTGAAAGGAGAATGGACTAGGGAAAATTATTTTAACTTCCAAAAGGACTCTGGTAGCACTTGTGAACTCTATCAAGACTGGAAAGTGAGAAACAGGCAGCTCATGCCTAAATGTGCTCCATTCGGAAGTAGTGATAGAGCAGTGAGACAGGCCACATCCTGCCTGTGAGAGAGAGGTTGGACTAGGGAAATTTCTTCTCCAACAAGGACTCAGGTGGCACTTTTGAACTCTATCAAGACTGGAAAGTGAGAAACAGGCATCTCATGCCTAAATGTGCTCCATTCAACTCAAGTAGTGATAGAGCAGTGAGAGACAGGCCCCATCATGCCTGTGAGAGAGAGGTTGGACTAGGGAAAATAATTCTTCTCCAAAAAGGACTCAGTAGCACTTTTGAACTCTATCAAGACTGGAAAGTGAGAAACAGGCATCTCATGCCCCAAATGTGCTCCATTCGGAAGTAGTGAGAGAGCAGTGAGAGACAGGCCACATCATGCCTGTGAGAGAGAGGTTGGACTAGGGAAAATAATTCTTCTCCAACAAGGACTCGGTGGCACTTTGAACTCTATCAAGAATGGAAAGGAGAAACAGGCATCTCATGCCTAAATATGCTCCATTCTGGAAGTAGCGATAGAGCAGTGAGAGACAGGCCACATCATGCCTGTGAGATAGAGGTTGGAGATTGGAAAATAATTCTTCTCAAAAAAGGACTCGGTAGCACTTTTGAACTCTATCAAGACTGGAAAAGTGAGAAACAGGCAACTCATGCCTAAATGTGCTCCATTCAGAAGTAGTGATAGAGCAGTGAGAGACAGGCCACATCATGCCTGTGAGAGAGGTTGGACATTGGAAAATAATTCTTCTCCAAAAGGACTCGGTAGCACTTTTGAACTCTATCAAGACTGGAAAGTGAGAAACAGACAGCTCATGCCTAAATGTGCTCCATTCGGAAGTAATTAATAGAGCAGTGAGAGACAGGCCACATCCTGCCTGTGAGAGAGAGGTTGGACTAGGGAAAATAATTCTTCTCCAGAAAGGACTCGGTAGCACTTTTGGACTCTATCAAGACTGGAAAGTGAGAAACAGGCAGCTTATGCCTAAATGTGCTCCATTCGGAAGTAGTGATAGAGCAGTGAGAGACAGGCCACATCATGCCTGTGAGATAGAGGTTGGAGATTGGAAAATAATTCTTCTCCAAAAAGGACTCGGTAGCACTTTCGAACTCTATTAAGACTGGAAAGTGAGAAACAGGCATCTCATGCCTAAATGTGCTCGATTCGGAAGTAGCGATAGAGCAGTGAGAGACAGGCCACATCCTGCCTGTGAGAGAGAGGTTGGACTAGGGAAAATAATTCTGCTCCAAAAAGGACTCGGTAGCACTTTTGAACTCTATCAAGACTGGAAAGTGAGAAACAGGCATCTCATGACTAAATGTGCTCCATTCGGAAGTAGTGATAGAGCAGTGAGAGACAGGCCACATCATGCCTGTGAGAGAGAGGTTGGACTAGGGAAAATAATTCTTCTCCAGAAAGGACTCGGTAGCACTTTTGAACTCTATCAAGACTGGAAAGTGAGAAACAGGCAGCTTATGCCTAAATGTGCTCCATTCGGAAGTAGCGATAGAGCAGTGGGAGACAGGCCACATCCTGCCTGTGAGATAGAGGTTGGACTAGGGAAAAATTCTTCTCCAGAAAGGACTCAAAAGCACTTTTGAACTCTATCAAGACTGGAAAAGTGAGAAACAGGCATCTCATGCCTAAATGTGCTCCATTCAAAGTAGTGATAGAGCAGTGAGAGACAGGCCCCATCATGCCTGTGAGAGAGAGGTTGGACTAGGGAAAATAATTCTTCTCCAAAAAGGACTCGGTAGCACATTTGAACTCTATCAAGACTGGAAAGTGAGAAACAGGCAGCTCATGCCTAAATGTGCTCCATTCGGAAGTAGTGATAGAGCAGTGAGAGACAGGCCACATCATGCCTGTGAGATAGAGGTTGGACTAGGGAAAATAATTCTTCTCCAAAAAGGACTCGGTAGCACTTTTGAACTCTATTAAGACTGGAAAGTGAGAAACAGGCATCTCATGCCTAAATGTGCTCCATTCGGAAGTAGTGATAGAGCAGTGAGAGACAGGCCACATCATGCCTGTGAGATAGAGGTTGGAGATTGGAAAATAATTCTTCTCCAAAAAGGACTCGGTAGCACTTTTGAACTCTATCAAGCCTGGAAAGTGAGAAACAGGCATCTCATGCCTAAATGTGCTCCATTCGGAAGTAGTGATAGAGCAGTGAGAGACAGGCCACATCATGCCTGTGAGATAGAGGTTGGAGATTGGAAAATAATTCTTCTCCAAAAAGGACTCGGTAGCACTTGTGAACTCTATCAAGACTGCAAAGTGAGAAACAGGCATCTCATGCCTAAATGTGCTCCATTCGGAAGTAGTGATAGAGCAGTGAGAGACAGGCCACATCATGCCTGTGAGATAGAGGTTGGACTAGGGAAAATAATTCTTCTCCAAAAAGGACTCGGTAGCACTTTTGAACTCTATCAAGACTGGAAAGTGAGAAACAGACAGCTCATGCCTAAATGTGCTCCATTCGGAAGTAGCGATAGAGCAGTGAGAGACAGGCCACATCCTGCCTGTGAGATAGAGGTTGGACTAGGGAAAATAATTCTTCTCCAGAAAGGACTCGGTAGCACTTTTGAACTCTATCAAGACTGGAAAGTGAGAAACAGGCATCTCATGCCTAAATGTGCTCCATTCGGAAGTAGTGATAGAGCAGTGAGAGACAGGCCGCATCATGCCTGTGAGATAGAGGTTGGAGATTGGAAAATAATTCTTCTCCAAAAAGGACTCAGTAGCACTTTTGAACTCTATCAAGACTGAAAGTGAGAAACAGGCATCTCATGCCTAAATATGCTCCATTCGGAAGTAGTGATAGAGCAGTGAGAGACAGGCCACATCATGCCTGTGAGATAGAGGTTGGAGATTGGAAAATAATTCTTCTCCAAAAAGGACTCGGTAGCACTTTTGAACTCTATCAAGACAGGAAAGTGAGAAACAGGCATCTCATGCCTAAATGTGCTCCATTCGGAAGTAGTGATAGAGCAGTGAGAGACAGGCCACATCATGCCTGTGAGAGAGAGGTTGGACTAGGGAAAATAATTCTTCTCCAACAAGGACTCGGTGGCACTTTTGAACTCTATCAAGACTGGAAAGTGAGAAACAGGCATCTCATGCCTAAATATGCTCCATTCGGAAGTAGTGATAGAGCAGTGAGAGACAGGCCACATCATGCCTGTGAGATAGAGGTTGGAGATTGGAAAATAATTCTTCTCCAAAAAGGACTCGGTAGCACTTTTGAACTCTATCAAGACTGGAAAGTGAGAAACAGGCATCTCATGCCTAAATGTGCTCCATTCGGAAGTAGTGATAGAGCAGTGAGAGACAGGCCACATCATGCCTGTGAGAGAGAGGTTGGACTATGGAAAATAATTCTTCTCCAACAAGGATTCGGTGGCACTTTTGAACTCTATCAAGACTGGAAAGTGAGAAACAGGCATCTCATGCCTAAATGTGCTCCATTCAGGAAGTAGTGATAGAGCAGTGAGACAGGCCACATCATGCCTGTGAGAGAGAGGGTTGGACATTGGAAAATAATTCTTCTCCAAAAAGGACTCGGTAGCACTTTTGAACTCTATCAAGACTGAAGAAAGTGAGAAACAGGCAGCTTATGCCTAAAATGTGCTCCATTCAGAAGTAGCGATAGAGCAGTGAGAGACAGGCCACATCATGCCTGTGAGATAGAGGTTGGACTAGGGAAAATAATTCTTCTCCAGAAAGGACTCAGGTAGCACTTTTGAACTCTATCAAGACTGGAAAGTGAGAAACAGGCATCTCATGCCTAAAATGTGCTCCATTCGGAAGTAGTGATAGATCAGTGAGAGACAGGCCACATCATGCCTGTGAGATAGAGGTTGGACTAGGGAAAATAATTCTTCTCCAAAAAGGACACGGTAGCACTTTTGAACTCTATCAAGACTGGAAAGTGAGAAACAGACAGCTCATGCCTAAATGTGCTCCATTCGGAAGTAAAGATAGAGCAGTGAGAGACAGGCCACATCCTGCCTGTGAGAGAGAGGTTGACTAGGGAAAATAATTCTTCTCCAGAAAGGACTCGGTAGCACTTTTGAACTCTATCAAGACTGGAAAGTGAGAAACAGGCAGCTTATGCCTAAATGTGCTCCATTCGGAAGTAGTGATAGAGCAGTGAGAGACAGGCCACATCATGCCTGTGAGATAGAGGTTGGACTAGGAAAATAATTCTTCTCCAAAAAGGACTCAGTAGCACTTTTGAACTCTATCAAGACTGGAAAGTGAGAAACAGACAGCTCATGCCTAAATGTGCTCCATTCGGAAGTAGTGATAGAGCAGTGAGAGACAGGCCACATCCTGCATGTGAGAGAGAGGTTGGACTAGGGAAAATACTTCTTCTCCAAAAAGGACTCGGTAGCACTTTTGAACTCTATCAAGACTGGAAAGTGAGAAACAGACAGCTCATGCCTAAATGTGCTCCATTCGGAAGTAGTGATAGAGCAGTGAGAGACAGGCCACATCCTGCCTGTGAGAGAGAGGTTGGACTAGGGAAAATAATTCTCCTCCAACAAGGACATAGAGACGCTTTTGAACTCTATGAAAGCTGAAAAGTGTGGACCGTGCAGCATCACCCAAATATAGCAGTACTACTCTATTTTCAGCCTGACCTGGCTCTTATAAGTGTAGAGGATAGCATGAGTAATCAGGTACTTAGTGAAACGGTACAGTGAGCCGATCATTCTACCTTCATCTTTAGCGATGGATCGTATATTATTTTTCCACTTGAGGTGTGAGTCTGAGGCTCAATATTCTCTCAAGGTGCGGTGTCGTTCCAGCGATTTGAATTGCGAGAGAAAATTATGAGAAAAGTGACGGCGGAGCTGCATAGCATTACAGATAAAGCGTTTTTTGTTGTTGTATTTTTTAAGATAAAGTTCCTCTGTAAAACGCCCGGAGACCACTCGAGGTAGAGGATTACGTTAAGGGGTAGTTTATATGGATAGGAGGGGAAGATAACGGTTACCTTTAGACTTGAACAGATTAAGATAATCATGATAAGGGAATCATCCTATTGAAGGCCTGTTTCACAGAAGAAGCTGTTTGAGAGGAATTTTTCGTTGATGGAATACGAAGGGAATCAGCGTGGTTTTCTACTATGTAAATGGCATGGCGGCAGATGCAGTTAGCCCGAGCACTTTCAATGGAAGTAGCGATAGGGCAGTGAGTGTCTCGCCACACCTCGCCTGTGAGATAGAGGTTGGACTAGGGAAAATAATTCTTCTCCAAGGATACGGAGACGCTTTTGAACTCTATCAAGACTGGAAGGTGAGGTCTGAATAGCTCCGTCTAAACTATGGCAACAGTACTCTATTTTCGGCCTGATCTGGCTCTTATAAAGGTAGAGTATAGCACAAAGGAGTCAGGTACTTACTGGGGCGGTACAGAGAGGCGATCATTTCAACTGCTTTTTTTACCTAATGACATCTTATTCTACTTCAAAAGCAATGCCCTTGGAAAAACATACTTTATCGCAGTGTTTTCAAACATAGGCGACTTGGCAATACTAATCTAGCCGAATTCAATCTAATGACCTGTGCAATCCGACAAGGGTTGACATATATAATTATCTAATCACAACCAACCACCTTTCATAATATTTGGCAAAGTCATGTTTTGGGGTTATAATCAGTATCCATTTCACACTCTCAGTAATCTCATCCACGGCCTGATGTTTCCTCCATTTTAACAAAGTTTTAACTTGTGATAAAGCTAGGCGTGTATGGTATACAAATTTAAACTGCAGGATATACTGGCAAATTTGGCTGATACGACGTTATATCAGAAACCTCGCTCGGTGATTGTGAATGCGACAGCCGCACAGTAGTTAAGCTCATCCAATGACATGTCACTCCCGAAAAGGTAACCCCGCAGGAGAGTTTACGTTCGCGCATATATGGTAAGCTCCACTCTGATTCCCAAACTGCATCAAAGCCTCGCAACTTGATAAAAATACATTTTTAGGAATATCCATAATTCTTGTGAAAAAAAAAAATATTGATTTTATATTTTTACGCGGCGTTCTCAGATGAATATCGAGAAGAATCACGTAAAAACTTAAAATGGATATTCAACTACAAAGAATGTATCGATTAATACCAATATTCCATCTCAAAACATTAGGCAGCATTAAAGAATTTGGAAAACGTACCAATGGGAACAAAAATATGGATACTACGAAGACTGTTCTGAAAGTAATGACTCACAGGTCATAACTCCTATTTTTGAGAAACGTATCAAAATATACGCATGCGTTGAGGACCGTCTTGTTTACGACTGGGCATAATTCAAATTGGTTTCAACTTGAGACATGCATCTGTACAACCTGTGAACTCACTTGACAAACTCACCTTTGAAAAAAAACTGTTTCGAGCATATTAAAAGATTCTGTTTCGTAAATTTTCCTGGTCTGCAAGTGGCCGAAAGGTAGCGGAGTTTTACGATCTGAGATTCCTTTTCCTAAATGAACTGCCTTTCCGGACTGACGAGCTCAACTCGAAGGAACTGGTTATGAGGCTCCAGAGGATCGTCTTACTCCGTTTACAAACTGTCAGAGGGTATCTGAGACGCATGCTATAGTTACTGTTGCTTAATGTCTTCTTAATCTGTAAGGAGCTGCCATACATACATACATACATACATACATATATATATATATATATATATATATATATATATATATGTATATATATATATATATATATATATATATATATATATCTTATATATATATATATATATATATATATATATATAAATATAGATTATTATTATTTAGAAGTTTAATAATGTGCATTAAACTTCTAAATAATAATAATCTATTAAATAATAGACACGAGTTAACGGTTTTTTGTAGGCATCATCAGATTTTTGGTTTGAATTATTAGATAAAAAAATTTATATAATTTGTTTAACAAATAGCCCAATCATCAGATTCATAGTAGGAATAATTAACTACAAACATGCATACAACATAACACCCTTCATAACCCATAGCCTAAATTAGTAGTTTAAATACCTTACATAAAAGATAACCCTTTATGATGTCGTCAAAAAACAAACGTTACGAAAATTTTTCTTTTTTTATATGCACAATTCCCTTTCATAATAAAATAAAATAAAATAAAATAAATAAATAAATCTCCATAGACAAGCAAACTAGACGATGGCTAATACATCTTCCGTTTCATTTTTGACACCCCCACCTTTCCCCGACTTGACACCTTGAAAGTATCTCTATACCGCTACTTATTATTAACACCCTACACTCGCCTACCCAATTTAGACAATTCACCCTAGCTGTTACCATGGGGATTTTGATTTCAATTTTTAAAACAAGTAAATTTCAGATATACGTTATTCCAACAAAAATTTCGCTTGAAGATGGAACGGAGCCCATTTTAATTTCAACTCAATTTGATTTAAAGGATTATATTGAAGTTTTCGGCTCTTGTTTTGAAACATGAGACCTCTTGTGTAGCGATTTGTAATCATATTTTTAAATAAATAATTATATTTATGCTCTACTTTTTTGTAGCGATTTGTAATCATATATTTAAATAAATAATTATATACATATATATATATATATATATATATATATATATATATATATATATATATATATATATATATATATATGGGCAGCAACCTCTCCTTTATTTTAAACATGTTTCGTTGAATATGACAGAGTAGGAAAATCTGATGAAATGAGTTTTTCTAGCATTCTTAAGTTTTCCCGTTTGATGGAGGTCGCGGGGTTAAAGGTTATCTAGCGAGATAATCTTGCTAACCATTACACCATAGGATTTATAAAAGATTATTGTGTTGTCAAGCAGAACTTTCCATATGGATTATTGTATATTGTGGGTGGCTAAATGCCCCATTAAGATCAGATGAATAACACGTCAGGCGTCTGCTCAAAGAGGTATCGGTGTATCCGATAGAGCTGATTTATTTATGACAAGAAACATACTATATATATATATATATATATATATATATATATATATATATATATAGTTAAACCTAGAGAGCCAGACAAACCTACCAAGGTTTCACCTAAGCGGATCGTCAGGGAATGCCGGGCCTTGAACTCGTATGCTGGACAATTATTTTCGTTTAACGTAAATGTTCTTGGTTCTTTCTTTGTTTTTTTTTTTCCCTTTTTTTCCCTTTTTTTCCCTTTGGTATTGGTTTGTTTATTTGAAAATCAATACAACGAAGGTTTTCCGAGCGAGTATAGTTTCTTATACTTATAAGATTTCTATTAATAATAATAATAATAATAATAATAATAATAATATATATATATATATATATATATATATATATATATATATATATATATATATATCCAGTTAATTTAATTTTAATATTTCTGCACATCCATTTCTTCTATTTAACATGGAATAGCTTTTGGGCGCTCTTTGGCCTAAAGATGGGCTCTCTCCATTTGGCAGTCTGTCTTCAAGCCTTCATTTTCATTTTGTTTTCACATCTTAATCTTAAAATTAGTAGATGGATTTCGAGAAGAATCATCATGTTATAGATTTAAATGGATATTCAGCTGCATAAAAGAATTTGGAGACAGCACCATTGGGAACAAAAGTATGGAAACGATGTGTTATCCTGAAAATAATGCCTCTCATGTCTTAACATATTTCTATTAAAGCTGTTGAGCTTAAAGTTTCTATGTTTTTATACATTATGGAAACAGATACTTATATGGAAATAAAATCTGTGTTCTTTGGTTAAGCTAAAAGAAATCCACAAAACATAAAACATAAAATCAAAGTTATTTTTGTGCTTGAACTGTTAAATTTCTATTTATCGTCAGAGGTAAGGTCAATTGATACGGAGTACACTCCTCGTTATGTGCTTAAGATTATGTCCCCTTAACAAAGATGGTTTCTACCAAATATTTATCAGGCATAGCAAAGATTGAAAGGATGTGTTAAAAGTGTTAACAGATTTCGCCGCTGGCCCCAAAGGAAGAAACAATAGAAATTATTTAAAAAGAAACATGAGTTTTATTCAATGTATGACAAAAATCAAGGAAAATGTCTGACTTTTTTCATTCGTATTATTTGAAATATCAGCTTTTAAAACGCCTATGATCAGTTAAAACTATAAATCAAATTAAGGCGGGAAATGTCGTCTGATGTGTGTCTCTTCCTGTTAGAAATATCTTAGAAATTGTTGAGATAGAAACTTTCAACTTTTATTCTATTTATAACAACATGTATTATTATGAAAGAGGCGTGACTTTCAATGAAATAGATGGGAATATAAATGAGAAATCCGCTTTTGTTGAATGTTTTCTTGTTGAAGACAGTAATAGAAGGTCGTTTAAAGAATTTGTATTAGGACCCAGGAAAATTAACAAAGGGAACATAAGATTTCTCAGAACGCGATGTCTTTATTTGGTAAGCATAGTCAACGGTAGGCATGTATAACGTTACAACTTGTCAAGAACATTGTTTTATTCGAAATGATTTCCACTTGTGTACATTTGTCTTTATCCCATTTGTCAAATCCACTTTTAAAATAATAATAATAATAATAATAATAATAATAATAATAATAATAACTCTTTCCAGCTGCCCATGGTTTACGGATCATCTTTCAGAATGAAGATCGTTTTTGACAATGGCTTTCATCATTGTTTTTAAACTTTTCACCTATCTTTGTACATTCTCCTTCAGGACACAGATGATCATTGCTCCTCTCAACTTCCTGTCACTTGTAGCCTTTAGATTTTCTCCCTTTGTTAGGGCACAGCTCTCCTCGTTCCGCCATCAATTCATGCAAGACCGTCAGATAAGTGACTCTATACCTCTCGTCCTTGATATACACTGGGAACGTTACTTTTTCCACCTAGTCCTTTCTCATTATGTGGCCAAAGAATTTCAACTTTCTTAACCTGACTTCTTAACCTTGCCATTTTTCTTTAAGACACCCTGCTTGCTTACTCGGTTCGTCCATGGAATTTTCAGTAGCCTTCTCTATAACCACATTTCTACTACCGCTAATTTTCCCCTCATCCAAGGAGTGGGGTTGCCTTGTCTTCACTACTATATAAGAAGATGCACACCACATCGCAATCCAGCAGTCTTTAATTTGTATCTAACGAAGATTTTCCATATCTCAGTACATTGCTTATCTTTTGGAATGCTTCTTTTCGAATTCTTCTTTCGCTAGTCCAATGTGGTTTTCGATCTCGCTGTCACATTCTTTATCCTTTGTCAAAACGCTTCTTGTCTGCCAGTGAATGCTGGAGATGACCTAATTGATGAAGAAGAATTATGAAACGACAGCGATGTGGTTCTACAGAGGAATATTGAAAGTAATATGGACTGAAAGACATTTGAATTTCTAGGATACATTATGATTGTATAACGGCATATTAACTCCTTATGGATCATGTAATGCCGAAATTTAATTTTCTTGGGAGGTTGAGTATTTTTCTTCGGCATTTTTTCTATTTTAGTATTTTTTCGGAGTATTTTTTCCTTTTTTCGCGTATTTATTTCTTTTTTAAAGTAATTTTTTTCTTTTTTTAAGTATCTTTTCTTTTCTTGAGTAATTTTTGAATAAATTTTCTTTTTTTTTGAATATTTTTTCTTTTTCTTGAGTATTTTTCTTTTCTGATTATTTTCTTTTTTGAGTAGTTTTTCTTTTTTGGAGTAACTTTTTCTTTTTTTGAGTAATTTTATTCTTTTTCTTTTGCTAAGTAATTTTTTCTTTTTAATTTGTTGCTGGTAATTTTTTTTTTTTATAAAAATCTGTTTCGTGTAATTTTTTTTTAAATACTTTGCTGGTACTTTTTTTTTACTATTAAATTATATTTCTTATACTTCAAGTTTTTTATTCCCAGTTTGGGGGGGGGTTCACTATTTGACCATAGATGGGACCCTAACAGGTGCTACCAACCCGAGTCAGGATGGTCGTAAGAACAACAGCAATTAAGATCGGAGGTATTTTAATGTCATAATCAAGACGGGGGACACGTTATGAGAAAAGACGTCTAGGAGAACTTAATACTCACAGGACGTATCGAGTGAAAGAAAAGTTCAGGGAAACATTTAGCAGTGTACTTAAGGTGTTTGTCCGAATGGATGCCAGAGCAGAGAGAACGATACTGATGTAAAGAATTAAACATTGCTTAGATCTACAAGAAACAGGAAGTCGTGGAGGATCATGATCACCCACGCCCTGCAGTTAAACGGTATATTAATGATGTCTCTTTAATGGGACAGAACTGTTATTTTCTATTTATCCTTATGTATAGCAGTGAATGCTGTACAATGTCCTCAGAGATGAAGAAGAGACTAAAATAAAAAAAAATTATCTGGAAGGTTTCTGAGAATATCATAGACAGACCACGTGAGCAACGAGGAAGCTGTCAAGAAAATGGTAATTAGGAAGATATTCATATTTAAAATCAGAAAAAAATATAGCTGACATTTCTGGGACACTTTACAAGGAAACGCGGTTCGGCGAACGTAATATTCGTGGGGAATATCGAAGGAAGAAAAAGCTGTTTGAATGAATGGATGGCAGATTAGGGATAAGGAGGGATGGTTTAAACGTTGCCTAGATTTACCATGGGACAGGAAGTCGTGGAGAACCATAATCAACTATATCGTGAAGAATTACACCACATAAATCATAATGAGCAATGTTTAAAGAGAAACAAACGACCATAATTGTTAGGGATATTCTGAGATTTACTTAGTTTGACACAAGAGCACAATTCTGGAGCGTTCAGTGAGAAATAAATTGGCTACAGCAGCAATTGTTTACGAGACTATTTTGTTAATCGCTGTCTCCAAGACGAAGCTCTACTGTAAACTGTTTTAGAGAAAGTAACACAGGAACAATGAACAAAAAAGCCTTCTAAGTGACATTAAATGTCGCTACTTGAGTTTAAGAGACTTAAGAATTTCTAGGAATTAGTGCCGCTTCGTTTATACACTTGACAAATCTTGAAGAAGAAGAATTTCCTCGGGCAAATTAAGATTTCTATTTTAGGCGCGACCAAACTGCTCCAGTTTTAGGTTCTGCAATCAAGAGACCAACTATAAATCGGAAGGACAGTACTTGAAAGTTTGGCTTCGTTGTTAGAAAACTTAGGAAACTAGAACACTTAGAGTCTGGCTCAAGTGCCTGTTCGGTGATGTTCATTTCAAGTTTTTAACGCCAATGAATATTCTAAGATCAGTTTATGACAACAGGCCGTTGTTGCGGGTCATGTATTAATAATAAAGCAAAAGATCAGTCATTCAATGAAATAATTACACTGTCATAATCAGCTTTAGGGAAGTTCTCATACCCTTGTTGAATAGCAGGTTGTCTATCCAAACGACGGCAATAAAAATCCTACCATATTTACTACCATATACGCAGAAAACTTTCAGAGGTTTTCGGAGGATAAATTATATAAAAAACTGTCCAATTTTTCTTTCTTTCCGAGCGCTTTAGGATATGCATTTAGCCATTTTCAAGGTTGAAATATATTAACTGTTAACAAGAAATAGATTGTTGCATGTATATATTTACATAAAGTTTTCATTTTCAAAAAAACGGTCAAGATATTGTGTCTATGTTCTTAGTTGATGTTATTGGAAAACAATTGAACAGTTTTTATATAATTTATTCTCCGAAAAGAAAAAAAAAGTAAGATCACATGAGAAATAAAAAAAAACTAAATCAAAGCACCTTGTCCGTCGTATTCAATATATATATATATATATATATATATATATATATATATATATATACAGCAGCGTCCAAAACTAAGGGACAACATTTTAAAACCTAATATTTGTTAGAAATAACAACTGTGAAAAGCTGAAATTTTGACAACTGGTAGTCGTTATCATCCATAATAAAATACTAAAATTTGAATCATTTGCAAAGGATAGAAAAAGAATTATAACAATTATTTATTTATTTTCAAATTTGGAACGTCCAAAAGTAAGGGACAAAATTGTATACAGGGTAGACATACACCACTGGTAGTGAATACCCGGGAGAAGAACGAGAAAGAAGTACGAACGAGTGACCAACGAGCATGAACGTAACGAGCAAGAGTCACAGTGAGCATGCGCGTAGACTCAGTAAGAAGTCATACAGTGATAAGTCGATACCAAAGACTATATATATATTTTGCTACTAACCCGCATTCCTGGAACTACTAACCTGCATTATCAGTTTATATTATCACATTAATACATTATTTTCCTATGTTCCTTCTTGGCGTTTGTTTATTTATTGGTACCGGATTTCATCCCGGAATCCACAACACATTGTGGCCGTGTTCATAGTTGATATTATTGAGGTTGATATATACTGTTATTAATATTATCAATAATTTTTTTATTATTAATATAAATAATAAAAACATTCCCATCACTATAGACACACACATACGAAAATATATATAAAAAATACAATACAAAAGCCGAAAGCTCTCACACATATAGAATACTTTGAACATTTTTAGACGATTATATCCTGAAAATACTTCATTAGATTCTGCAGAGTCTTCTGACCTTGTCGGTCTTCTGATACTGTACAACTTAACGGCACACCGCGAAATTGATATTAAGGACATCGGACTGTATAGAGATGA
>CAHIKZ030004513.1:1742500-1762500 GCA_903632075.3 Acanthosepion pharaonis | reverse complement strand
CTGAGATGAGGTATTATGTACACTACTTACATTATTCGGACTAGTGTCTTCATCTTTGTCGCCATATTTATTACAACGTTTCGGCCGTTGTACGCTCCGGCCTTCTTCAGGTGGTCGGAGTGTCGAGCTGAAACCTTTATTTCGCTCATTGGGGTAGACTGTTCTAGTTCCACGTGCCATGTCTAATGGATGTCAGTTATCAGTTATCTCCTGCTTAATTCCCTCTCCAAGTCCCCCACCGCCTTAACAAGGTATTGAACTCACACTATTTGGGTCCTGTCACTGGATGTAACTAACGCCTTTATCCACTGTGACATATGTTCTTGAGGATCTATGATCTCAACCTGATCCTACAGAACAGTCTACCCCAGTGAGCGAAATAAAGGATTCATTTCGACATTCCAACTACCTGAATAAGGCCGGAGCGTACAACGGACGAAACGTTGTAATAAATATGGCGACAAAGATGAAGACACTAATCCGAATAATATAAATAGTGAAAATATCAGTTCATTCTTTGTAAAAAGGTATTAACTTTCTGCTATTAACTTAGATAATTTAAGTAAGAAATTTTACAACGAGAGAACAACGTTAACTATACTATGAAAAAATTTAGCATGACTTTCTCAATCCAGTGGAATCATTTCCCCCAAACAAGGCTATAAAGCCACTAAGACGCAAGGGGGATGTAGAAATGTAAAGAAGCCGGTAAACCTTATTGACGAGAAAGGACAATAAAGGCACAGAATTCAAAGAGAAAGAAGATGACGATTGACGCTGGATTTAAATTTTTGAAGATGGCAGTTGGCAGGAAAGTAAGAAGCCGGAAGTGATTTTGTTGTGACCAAGTAATTGGTCAAGGAATAACAAAACAAGAGGTTGCAAATAAATAGTGCATTGAACATTAAATACAACAGAAGTGTGTTACACGACTTGGGAATGTGTGTCGATTGACCAGCGTTCAGTCTATATCACCGTTCGCCGAGGCTTACTTTTCCTACTACTTTATAGTAAGTGGAAGAGTCTACAATATACTTATTAGAGGGAAGACAACACAACAGATTTCCACAAAAGGGAAGTGCAAAGAAGAAACTATTAGCATAGAAGTTGCGGTTACATCTCTCAATTTCCACGTTACAATTACACGAGAACTGTTACACCAGTGCTGCGTTTAATTTCATGGAGTAGGGTTACCAAAGAGTGGGGATCATAAGAATAATTGCCGTGAAAATATTTATAGAAAAGTCAAAGAAAAAATGCATTAAGGTGGTTGGAGAGAGACTGAATCCGTGATGACAGATCAGGATCGATAACATTGCAGATTCTGTTTTGGGTATTCATGAATATCTAGATACATAATGCAGCAAAAATATTCAATGCATCATGCAAATTTCCTAGAAGCAGATCCAGCAACTGATTCAATATAACCATTTAACTTCATGTCAGTGAAAAGAGTTCGATCGACAATGTTCAATGGGTTACTCTCCTGGAGGTTAGCATTAGCCATGCTGATGATTGGCAGAAAGCGATCTCTCAGATGATTAATAGAGAGAATTTTCATTTTTGTAGGTATTAAAATTAACAAGCCATCCTTAGTCTCAGTTAACAACAGATTGAAGGTCTTTTTGACATCAGCCACCAATTTGACCTTATTGAGCTGATCAGACATACTATCAAGACAAGAGTAAATGGTTGTGTCAATAGCATTGATACAACATTGAGAGTTGATGCCATCAGGAAGGTCACTGATAAAAATTAAGTCTCTGGTAAATTTCAAATTCATCTTCTGCAAATGCCTGACTACAGAGGATGGAAGTTCAAGTTTTCAGAGAGAGAGAGAGAGAGAGAGAGAGAGAGACTCACATTTGCAACTTTATTCCAATTTCACATGAATTACTAACAACTAGACAATAACAATCTCGAAATAGCTATAAAAAGTGATTGAAATTAATATGAAAGAACTATTGATCAAACATTAATAATAATTGATAATGCTTCATTTAAGAAATTAAAATTATAATTGAATCTATTGCTATGTCAGCTGCAAAGAAGGTTAGTTCACTGTGTCATGCAAGACAATTTTTCTTTCGAGAATCTATCATACATATCTATAAGTCTACCATTCATCCATGCTTAGAATATTGCTGCCAAATATAGTCCAGTGCCCCTGCTATTTACCTCAAGCTCCTTGATAAAATCCAATGAAGAATCAGGATAATTATCAGTCCTGATCTGGTGGCCATGCTTCAGTTACTTTCCTACCACCGTCATATGGTTGCCTCTCTGTGTCTTTTTTATAAATACTTAATTATGGTAATTGTTTAGATGAACTCTACAATATGGTACTTAGACTTTTTGAATTTAAATGCAGTCCTAGACTGGCATTGAGATCTCATCAATTTACAGTTGAGTTGGCTAGATGTAATTATAAATTCTATGCTAACAGCTTCTTTTCTTGCATGTCTCACTTGTGGAAATCCCTTCTCAATCCATGCTTTTCAGCCAACTGTAATATGCAAAAATTTAAATGCAATGTCAATCGTTATCTATTGTCCTCATTATTTTTTCCTCTTCCTGCTCATTATTAATGTTTCTGTTCTGAATTCTTCCACACCCAATAACCCCTTGTGTCTTAGTGGCTTTTCTGTCTTACTTGTGATAAAACCAATTGAAAAAATAAAATAATCCTAAAAAAGTTACATTAATAGTCAATCCTTACTAATTAAGAAATTATTTAAATTTTTAAAGATATTTGGTGTTTATTCATGACTTTTTGCAGAGCATTGAAATATTTATTATTAAATACCTGTACTTTCCTACAGTCATTTTTATCCTTTTAAAATTTCTGTGTTACTTCCTGGTTGGTTAAAATGATTTTCTTTAAGCATGCATCACAAATGTTCAATGAGTTACTCTCATGGAGGTTAGCATCAGCCATTGCTGAAAGAAAGTAAAAAAAAAAGTCTTCTTCACGACTATTATAAGTGTAGTTTCATTTTGTAGGAGTTAAAATTAACATGCCATTTCTTGTTCCAGTTATCGAGTGAATGAAATAGATTTTCAAGATCAGTTGCCAATTTGACTTTATTGAACATATCAGAATTACAATTAAAACAGAAACAAATAGTAAAGTCCTCATTTTAGTCATCGATGTGAGAACTTATGATATCAGTAAGGTCGTTAATGAAAATTAAGAGCAAACTAGGTCCTGGGGGACACTCGCATTAATGTAAAAATATTTAGATGAGTGGCCGTTCAAGATGACATTGATTTCCTGATTAAAAAGATTGAATCATAACCCTTCAACTTGTGAAGAAGACCAGCATGTTGATCACTGGCAAGTATCTTCGTGATATCTAAAGAAACAGCACGTTCACCACCATTGTTATCTAAATCTTGGCAGATTCAGCAATAACCCAAAACACATCAGCCTAGAAAAAAAAAGAACGCCATATTGTTTGTTTCAAAGTAGACCCGGCGAAGTGAGATGCTTTCACTATTGTCATCGGAAAAATAATTTTATTTCACAGGAACAATGTCATTCATGTTGAATGTTTGAATGTTTTTTTACTTTAACTTTTTTTAAAAAGGTATCCTACATTGTTTCGGTAATGATTTAGCATGAAAAGAAAATAGATTGAATTGTTGTATTTATCTGTTGTATAAGCACACTCACTGATGTGTTGAAAAATTCTCGGCCTGCCCAAGTAGTCGTCACAAAATCCTTTGTTTATTGTTATATGTTTTTGTGTTTTGTGTTTGGTCTTGTGTGATTCTTGTATCATTTCTACTAATTATCAGAAAAAATTACCTTTATCATTAAATTATCATTATCAAAATTATCATTATTATTATCAAAATTATCATTTTCAGAAAATTAAAAATGAACCGAGATATTTCTTCTATTATTTCTTTCTTTGCAGCAATGTTAATAAATGCTATTAAGGAATTATGGACTAGACCAACCCAAAGTGTAGTAATGGATAACGAGATGGTTTTGTCAACCATTATTACTGAGTAATGATTTTAATCTTCACCAGCTGCTCCTTGTGTTCTTGTGTCAAACTAATCTAATTGTTAATAAGTGACTGCTAAGAAAGGATCGGTATTATTTAGACACTAAAATTCAGATATTTATCTCTTGATGAAAAATGGTGGTTTCACTTAACTCGACATTTCAACAAAAATATCGACTTTAAAACTTTTTACATCAATTAGTCGTACTATGAAATTGTTTAAACTGTTTTCGCATAATAACCGTAATGTCTCTTATCAAAATCTGTGGACATTTTTCTCAGTCAAAGGGAATTCTTGTATAATTACAAGATTGGGGTTTATTATATCATTTATGATTTATTCTAAAAGTGTTCAGTACACTGAATGACGAATAAAAAGCTTTGTTACTATGTTGGACAAAGGCAAAAAGGTTTCGCATATTAGATTTCAATCCACAATTACATAAATGTCGAAATGTAAGCCGATAGCCACCCTGTTTATTTGCTGGAAAAATGAAACACTATTTGTAACAAAGAATAAATGTAAGGCTACAAAAACCTTTTTTTCTTTTAATCTTTCATGTTGTGCTTTTTCACTAAGATTCTCACTTCAAAAATTCTACAAATTTCAAAGGAAGCTCTGTGAATCATATACAGAGCAGCTTCCAATGAGACCTCATGGGCGATGTCGTAGTCAATTCCGTCATAGAATCTTCTAGAATTGTGGCTGTAAATTCGATTTTTATTAGCGACAACTAATTTATTCCTACTAGTAATTTCGAGGGTGGATGATAATTTCAGCTAAAAATATAGAAAAAGACCTGAAGAAGATTTAAATTTAGTAAAAAAAATTAAAAAAATTAATTTAAAGTCGGTTAAATTTCAATATAATTGAGATTTTTTCTGAAATTTTAACTGAAAGGATTTTTTTCAATACAACCTTTGCAATTTGGCGTAAGATTTGTTTTCATGTAGAAATAAGTACAAAAGTTTGATAAAAAATAATTTGTAATGAAAAGTTGTGCATAAATCAATAATTTTAATTGAAATAAATTATATTTTTGTGTGAAAAAGCAAATTACCTGATTGCGCTCTAAGTATCAAATTATGCTATATCGCTAAATTTTCAATTGACTTTCTTCTCATTTTTGACTATAAAGACAATTCATTCACATTATTCTAGAATTCAAGCCTCCTCACTGCTTAACTTTCAGCTGAATATCTTCTAAGTTGTAACCTAAATAAGTCCAAATAACTTTAAAATTTCAATAGTCATCACTGCTGGATTTTCATTTAAATTCTTCTCATTTGTAGCCTAAAAACTGGTAAATTTTCAATGAAATTTCTTCTTATTTGTGGCCTAAATGAGTTCAAAGAAATTTTGACCTGAATTATCTCATTTGTAGATAAAACGAGTCAAAATAACTTAAAATAACTTAAATGCCAAAGGTCACACAGGTGAATTCTGACCTGCAAGCTCATCACGTCACTGCTAAGTTTTCAGTGAAACGTTATTTGTAGACTAAATAACTCCAGTTCACATAAAAATTTCAAAGCTCTTCGCTGCTAAATTTTCAACTGAATTTCTTCTCATTTGTAGCCTAAATGAGTCTAGTTCACTTAAAAATGTAAACTTTTAGCACAACTAACTTTTGAATTGATTTTGTTCTCATTTGTGTCCGATCTTATTTTTTTAAATGAGCCAACAAAAGTATCAGATTTTCCAAACTCTTCGCAAAGATAATTGTAACATGTAAATTTTATAAGTTTTCTTTGAAGGGATCTGAGATCATTTAGTTTATTTTATTAAGCTCCTCATAAGAGATTAACACTGACGTTAATCACCTGACTGATTTGGTCAAATGTCGAATAAAGAAAAAAGCAAACAAAAACAAACACTAAAATCAGTTTATGCGCTGCATGTCTCTCATATTCCGATAGCTAAATGAGTACAGGTTCATTAACACATATGCACATCCATATTTTACCCCCCCAACTAATAATACCCCAATATGTAGACAAGAACCCATATATTCAAGTACGCTCGAAAACGTTCGGATACGGACACGGGCGTGCGCGTGCACGCGCGCAGACACACACTTATACACACACACGCATATTTATATAAGGGTATATAAAATTGAACGGAAAGCGTGTATTATATTGTAGAGCATACAGTTATCGTGTATCAATTATTTCTTTTCTATTATTTATTATTGAAACACACACACACACATGTATATACATTCTGTTCACAAAATGATATATATAGCCTCTAAGCCTTCTATGTTCACTTTTATATATATATAAATATATATATATATATGTGTGTACGCGCGCGCGCGCCTGTGTGTGTGTGTGTGTAAATATAGGTAACTATACTCGTCTCGAAAAACCTTCGAATTTTTATATATATATAAATAAATAAAAATATATATATATATATATATATATATATATATATATATATTTTCTATAGGCTGGTGAATGATGCATTATGATTAGAAGGTTTATTGTAAGCGGTCTAGTGAAAACATTCTACCTATAATGCACCACTGACCGGTATATGTAAATGATCTAGCAAAAATAAAACACAGCACACATGGCCTGAAGATTACATTTAAGCGTGAAACAAATTTTTGCTGCTGGCTGTTGACCTCAATGTCAACTTCCATATTTACATACGCTCTATCCCTAATAATTAAGTACTTTAACCCATAAATACAAAATACCGTAAAGCTATATTTTTTTTATTGGGATATATATATATATATATATATATATATATATATATATATATATATATATATATGTGTGTGTGTGTGTGTGTGTGTGTGTGTGTGTGTGTGTGTGTGTGTGTGTGTGTGTTTCCATGGGTGTCTCCTTGGGGGTTCAGTTATGTTAGTAATACAGGATGTAAGCAGCCGTTTGTACTGCAAACACGGTGAGGATTTTTATTTTGGCACAGTAAGTGGAATCGAGATGCCAAGATGAAGTTTCTAGTTTGTTATGAGAGCTGGGTTCGAATGTTACCATGGGAGATTATCAGGAACTTACATTCTTCATGTTTTCGGTCTGAGGAGGCGATCCTAACGTACAGCACCTGCAAACCATAGCAGGTATTTACCCAAGTCTTGTGTTTGAAATTGGGAAGACAGAATTCTTTGAGGGTACTGGCCAGATTAGTCACTCTCTCGCAGAATCTGTAACTAATTTTTGCTCAACATAGCTGCAGTACAAACCACATCTTGGCTCTGTGGGTGTTGAATAAACACAAACTGGCATAAATGAGAAATTATTAGGCTTGGTAATATCCGGTGTTTTTATAATAGTTTATAGAGTCCATTTCAGATTTGTTAATCGTGATAATGTTGTTGAAGCATGTCTTTAATTGGATGATAGGGTTTTTTGCCCGGTCGCCGATCATATTTTTTTAATTGTAGACTTATTCGGAATTATGTGTTATTGTCGTTTTTTATGATCATTATGTACGCGTTGTTAAGGGATTAATTAGCGTATGTTTTTATTTTTTTTGGTTAAGATGGAATATTTGTGCATTGTGGTAAGATCTGTTTTGAAGCTGTTTTTGAATAACTGGATATATTGTTTATAAGATTAACAGTAAATGAAGATCATGAATTTTAGATGCCCTAACAACAGTATCATACTCATGAAAAAATTATAACGGCTTCTTCAATATTGGAAATGCGATTCTAAACTGTATTCAACAACAGGTGATACATTTAACCTGTGAGTAATATCACTTGTTAATGACATCTCTCATTACATTGTTTTTTTTAAAAGCGACATCGAGTTTTAAGTGTAAATGAATATGGCGTATTCACCATGTGTAATAAGAAAACAACCAGAATTTGGGGTGTAAAATCCCTTCATCACAATCATTTGGAGAATATTTACAAAGATTGGAAACAAATATATACTCCCTTGAATTTACCCAAGATGTTTAAAATATAATAGAAATATTTATTGGATATTTTTAATGAAATAGTTTTCAATTATACACTGATTATATATATATATATATATATATATATATATATATATATATGAAGAAAAATATACTGAAAAAACAAACAAAAATCCTAATATGCGATTATGCTGTTTTAATGTTTAATGTCAACGTCGGACGTTTCGGTCTAACAGACAATCTTCAGGACATATTCATAAAACATAATTAACATAAACCATATACAAATCAACATGAAAAAAACGATAGACATAAAAGCAATACCAATCCAAACAGATAACTGAAATCTTTTATATATATATATATATATATATATATATATAAAAACAAATTTGTTACTTGTAGGGACAATTCCAAGGAGGGACCTCAATATAATCTAAAGAGCATTATAATAATAATAATAATAATAATAATAATAATAATAATAATAATAAAAGTAAAAAAATCCATAAATATATATATATATATATATATATATATATATATATATATATATATATAATTTTAGAAAGCTCATAAAGACAAAGAACCTGCTAAAACGAATCATTATATAAAAACCTAAAATTGAAACAACACAACCCTCTTAAATCATATTTGGGAAATCGAAAACACAAACGAGGATAAAATAAAAATAAAATGGGAAAAAGAAAAATGTCACCAGTTTACAACCCCACCTGGAAACAAAGTAATGTTTGGCTAGATGAGAGATAACGATAATCACTTTTCTGAAAATAAATTACTAAATAAACTCTTAAGATCAGAGTTTATTTCAGATTAAAAATACAAAAACAAATACCTTCTACGCTACCTACAATCACAGCATGATCAAAACATCTAAATAAAATCCCAAACTAACAAAACTAATTTTTTTTAATCAGATACCAAAAGAGAGAGAAAAAAAGAGGAATATATGAAACAAACTTATCAATGAAGGGACACGTCAGATAAAGAAAAAGAAGACTACTTGTGTGATAGTGTATACCTATATTTAAAATCCTCTCTAAAGTACTGACCCCACAGAAAAGAACTGAGAACATTCGACTTGGTCCTTCACCTACTTTCCTTAATCCAGTATCAGTCTAAATAGAGCCCGCGAAATGAATAGTGGTATATTGTCTGAAGATAGCCGGAACATGAAACTGACTATGTAATTTTGATTCCTATATTCCGACTACATCTATCTTTCTCTGTCTGTATGTCTGCCTCTCACTTTCTTTGTATGTTTGTGTGTGTTTATCCTATATATTCTCCATTGAAGAGCATATAAGCCGATGATAAAAGGTTTTACCGTTCGGTGAACCCATCATCGAGAGAGAAGAATGCCACTCTCAGTGTGAATTGGAGCGAGATTTCCAGTAACGGTCGACCTTATTTATGCCCAGATGAGCGATTCTTTCGGCAATACTTCGCCATCATTGAAAAAGTGAATTGCCCCTGGCATCCTCAAGATTGCAAACGTCTTAAGAATAGAGGTCATATTAAGGAAATTGCATCTACATATAGCAGATCAAGTATTAAGCAACGTTAATCCTGGTCAGTACCTAGATGGGTGACTGCTTGCGAATACCAAACCATGTGCTGTAAGCTTGGATGTGCAGATGGTGTAATGGATCATGGCTCGGAATCGTTAATCGGAAAGCCGGGTTCTTTCGCTTCATGTATTTCCTCTGCAATTACCAAACAGAATTGATGACGTCTGCCGTCCAACTTACAATGTCTGAAACCGAATTCTGATTCAGGAAGGATTTTATCAGCAGATGATAATCTGTATGGCTAGTCATCAAGACATTGTTGGACTTTCATACATAGTAATCAACGAAGAATTCATAGTTTTATCCCTCCCTCTCTCTCCCTCCCTCTCTCTCTCTCTCTCTCACACATATGTGTATATATATATATATATATATATATATATATATATATATATATATATATATATATATTATATTACTTTAAACAAAAATTAGTGAATACACGTATTTGAACAGCGCTTTTTTTGTTATCTTTTTATCGCCACCCGGCCCGCGACAGTTTGCGAACCTGCGTCGCCCTTTGCGGGTGTAACCATCTTCTGGTCCGGTCCGCTTTTACCGTGCGGCTACGATGAATTTCAAAATAAAGCAAAGTTCTATCCTCCCATTAAAGAACACCAATTCACTCAGATTTTCTCGTAACCCACGTCTGGCCAGTTTCATATACAAAACGGAAACAAAACCATTTCTAAAGAATTACTGGATTTTATATATGTGTGTGTTTGTGCGTGTATGTATGTAAGCATGTGTGTGTATGCCTGTGTGATTTGTTTTCGTTGTTTTGATTAATATATCCATATTAACTATATATTTATTTATAAGTATATACTTACTCATGTCATATACATGTTTATAGTATTTACATTATGATCATAGCTAGTGGTAGTTACTATAGCGGCTTTATAACTCTCCCCCTATTAGTTTGTTGATGACAGTTTTGACAGTATATATATATATATAACCGTACATATGATTTGATTATAGTGGAATAAATGAATGCTGAAAACTGGTGTACAGTGTGACACAAAGTCTACCAACCATCCTCTTGTGGATTCAGAGTTGGCCCTCTAGTAGGCTGGAAGCCAACCATATCTATATGGACTCGTCTGTTTTTCGATAAACACACACACACACACACACACACACACACACACACACACACACACACACACACACATATATATATATATATATATATATATATATATATATATATATATATATATATATATATATATTTTTGAGGGTTTTGAACTAATCTGCCCAAATGTCCAAGCAGAATTTTTTAACAACTGCACAGTAAAAACTGCAGTGTCAATCGTCACGTTCTGCCTCGTTGTTCTTTTTATTTTCCTTTTTACTCAGCAATTTATTTTTTTCAATTACTTGACAATTACAATGAACATTATACAGTGAAAGTACACGATCAAAATTCAGTTAAAATAATGATGAGTGCTAATTTGATACATCCACGTATCTATCTATCTATCTATCTATCTATCTATCTATCTATCTAAATAAATATTTCTTTTATATTTTAAACATCTTTGGTAATCTATCTATCTATCTATCTCTTTATTATATATATACATATATATATAGTCAGAATGTCATTTTTGTATATATCTAGATATATCTCATTCTGTCTATGTATCGTTACACGCGTGTGTGGGTGCTTGGGTGTGTGGGAGTGGGTGTGTGGGTGTATCCAGTGAGAAATAATAATGCCGAGATAACCCAGGCCGGCGCAGCTTGAATATCAACTGTTTTTCCAGGGATTTTTATCTAAACTCATAATCCAAACACTGTCGCAAGTGGAAAATAAGCGTGTCTCAACCGGATCTTCACACACACACACACACATTTATATACATATATTTATGTTGAGTATTCTTTCTTCATTAATATAGAAACACATACACACACACTCACATATATATATAAATATGAGAGGAAATTGTTCTTGAGATATAACCACATATATTGTTATCCCTAATGTGTGTGTGTGCGTGCGTGTACCTGTGTGTGTCTATGTAAAGCAGAAATGTAGTTGGTATTCGCAAATATAATATATATATATATATATATATATATATATATATATATATATATATATATATATATATATATCAACTATATCTCTGCTTTTTGCTTGCAAATATTTACTCTGCTTTGGCTGCCCTCAAGTGTGCAGAGTTTTTAATCAAGTTCGCCTCCTGTGGTGGGTGGTACGCTTCGTCCCCATGTAGCCGTCAATCAGACACGGGCTTCCTGCTGTTCAATGGACGCCAGAAACGGACGCTCTTATAAACATGGCCGATGAGAATTCATCATCGAATAGACCACGTCACACCATGTCCGACATAAGAAGGGTGTAAGGAGGAAAATATATTAAACTGGAAGAGAGAAATAAAAATGAAAGGTAAAAGGAAAGTTCAAGAAATATAGAAGAAATGAAAAAAAAAAGAAAGAAAAGCATAAACGAGGCAATTCTTCTTTCGGACACGAGGGATCATGGCTCTCCACATCATCTTTTACTATGTTGCTCTTAGTGTTTTATTATTCTCCTGATATACCATGCATTGACTCCAGCTGATTAAGTATGTGCTATTTTCTTCTCATGCCTTTAGTCTTTCATATGAGTGTCAAACTCTCCAAGCCCTCTTTCCTAAATTTTTTTTTTTCATTTTCCTTAAAAATTATTCGTTGCTCACATGTACAGTCTATGGTATTCCAGACGCATTCTCTAGAATCACAGAGCTCTTGCTTCGTGTCGCCTCTTCATGTCTGACGAAAATTCCCAGTATTCATTGCGGTTTTTTTAATCAATTCCCACCAAGCTACGATGTGGTGTAATCGTTAGCAAACTTGTCTCGCTAGATCATTTACGATTCAGTAGTGAGTTCGAACCTCAGTGGGTGCTCCATACTTTCGGTTTTTGTGCTACATATATGCTACGCTTATGAAATCATTTCTGAGTAGTGAGTGTGATCCTCAATGAGTACCCCATACTTTCGGTCTTACGCTAAAAAAAAAACGACCCCCAAGCAAGACAATAATGCTACTAAGACTTAAGTGGTTACTGAGAGAGAATGAGAAGGATAAATTTATGACTGACTAGGCAGAAGTTTTTCCCGCATTAGGTTGTCATTTCTTTCTGCGGTAGACTGGTTGCCAACCAAGGCTAAGGAAACTAGTCTGTTCTGCTATTTAACCCATAGATAGGATGTGAAGTTACATAGGAATAAAGTGTTGTTGCCGACACCTGAGTTTGAACATAGATTGCCAGTGAGCAAACAAAGGCGATCCCATTATTGAATTAAGTAGACCACGTGACCATAAAAGAAACACATATATGGAAGATAGCGTCTATCTAATGGATCGCCATTTGTAGTCTATACTATTTCTCTACTCTATTCCCTATATTATTTCTTTATTCGGATCGCTATAAGGATTACTATTTGAGCGAGTATTATCGAGCAAGTACTATTAGTGCGAGTGTTATTCGAAGGCGTCTCACACCAGCATTGTTTATTGGCGTACTATAGCTGTATATGCGATTACAAAGTCTCTACTACAACGAGCATTGCGAAAGTGGCAACGAGTATTCGTTGACATCACGAAAGTGGCAACGAGTGTTCGTTCACATCACAAAAAGAAGAGATGGATTCATACCTTTCCTAAGGTTACTTTCGCGTATGTGAATGCAAGTAACTCGACTGGAATTCGAACTCGGCTTTTCAATTTCTCATTCCGAGCCGATATCCACAACGCATATCTCACTCTTTGATACCTATTTCTTCTACTACAGTGAAAGAAATGAAGTCTACAACTAAGTATCTATTTTAAATGCTTCCTTATTTTATTACGTTCGCCGAGGATCATTTTTCAGTAATACCCACCATGGGGAGGAATGTGTAGTTTGACTTACTGTAACAGCGAAAATAAAATTTACCGTGATTTAGTCAGTCAGTTAAGTGGCATACGTAATACACGCTAGGACAATCAAGTCTCTTTCGATTCATGATAGACTAGAAAGAACATAATCGCGCAATAGGCTGCCGTTTCTTTCTGCACTAGACTGGTTGCCAACCAAGAATCTAGGACTCAGTATGTCCTGCTATTCAACCCATAGTTGGTGGGAGAAGGGTATTTGTGTGTAAGTGAATGCAACGAGCCCGACTGGAATTCGAACCCGGCTCTCCGATTTCTCATTCCGAACTGTTATCTATTACAGAACGCACCTCCAGTAAATCCAGCAATATAAAACTAACCTTAATTATAAATATGTTTCTCGATCGAAACAGCACTTTCTCACTCTTCTAAAATCGAGAAATGTAATATATTTTTGTACAATTCCAAGTGTTAGTCAGTCATAGCCCGAATAATGAAAAGCGTTTGCACAGATTTCGAAAGAAAAAGGAAATGGCTGATTTTATTCTTTTAATTTTCATCTAATTCTCTCTCCAAGCGATACTTAGTTGATATCTCCGTTAATCTGTTATATGTTTTACATAGTCCAACAATTACGACTTAAGGTAATCCATTAATTACTCGATGACAGTCTTTTTAAGATCGGGTTAATAGTAGTTAATTGTAGAATAATGAACCTATCATCATTTCTTTATCGTAATTCAGATCGGTCAGTTAAGTGCCATACGCGATACACGCTTGGTGCAATCATGTCTCTTTCAATTCATAACTGACGAGGCAGGAGATATTCGCTAAATAGGCTGCCGTTTCTTTCTGCCATAGACTAATTGCTAAACAAAGATATAGAATCCAGTGTCTTCTGCTATTCAACCCATAGCTAGGAGGAGAAGAAATGGATTCATACCTTTCCCAATGGTATTTGTACGTAAGTGAATATAAGGACCTCGACTGGAATTCGAACTCGGCTCACCGAATTCTCATTCTGAGCCGTTATTCCTTACATCTCAACGCACATCATTTGATTCACAAGAAGCAAAAATCAACAATTACCAAGAAATAATATATTTATTTGTTGTTCCTTCTCGGGTTTTTATGATGTATCTTTAGAGGCATGGCTGAACGAAGATAGCATTCTCCATTAAAAATGTTTTCAATTTTCATGAAAAGCTTTACAGGATGCCGCTTTTCCCTTGGCTATGAATTTTCAATCGGATTGAGATTTAGAATCTTTGTTTGCTATGCCCGAGAGTTCATACACTTTTCTCGAAGAAATTTTCGATTTACGTCATAAAATTTGTTCCCAAATCCCCCCAGATCTCGCCAGGAATGAGTATTGCATGGCAAGTATTTGTCATCAAATACTTGGACAAATCGTTCTTGTTCGACTGCAAAATTTGCAAGCCCTATTTAAATTTAGGCTTATGTTGAAACACCGATTCCCCTACGATCAGCAAAGTTAATCAACGTTGAGTCTAAATATATATCTTTATGGGTGACCACTTGGGAATACCAGGGACTGTAAGCTAGGATGTGCGGGTGGTGTAATGGATTAATGGCTCAGAATTGTTAATCGCAGTGTATTCCAATTTCAGTTATTTTCGTTATATTCACTTATGGGCAAATACCCTTGAGAGAAGACTGAATTCAACTCTTCTCTTCCAGTTATGGGTTAATTAGTAAAATTTTTATCACTGAATCATTATACCACAAAAAGAATTCTTACAATTCAATCTTAAAACGATTTTTTCTGCAGATACTTGATAATACTACAATGCTAGATATTCTCCATTTTCAAGAGAAGTTGCTATTTCTTATTTTTCAAGTCTTCTTTGAACAGACATATGTCAGTTTACTTGGAAAACAATTCAGTTATTAATAAGAAGTGTTGAGATTAATGCATGTATTACTTCACAGCTCTAGCGACGCTCATTCATAATCAGCCTATGAATATTTCATCTCACAATTGTGCGAATGAACTATTTTTTTACCTACACACCTAGTCTCGTCTCTCAAGTTGTACTTTTCGTGAGAAGAATATGATTTTTAAAGTGAAACATTTACCTTTTAATAAAGCAGTCTCTCTTTCGTTTTAAATTCAATTGCAGCAGTTAATTCTTCGGAAATTTTTACTGGTAGTCCGTTCGCTATGGAATACAAATTGATTACATCGTTTTCAAGTATTCTCTACTTCAAAATTTTGTGGAATTACGTTGGGATATTTGACATCTTGCTGGCAATGTTCTTCCGTGGACTTTTCCAAGGGAAGCTAATTTCTCATTTTGATTGCATAATATTCTCTACTTATTTCCGTAGGTGTGATATCACTGGGATCTTACAGCGACTCCCCAAGCAAAATCTAATTCCACCGAGATCTGAACAGCAACTAACCTCCTCTGAAGATCTTCGATACATGTTTATGTTAAACTTATTCATCTTTTTATCGATATTTTTATTTTTATCATCTGTGTTTTCAGTTATCACATATTGTAATTTTTAAGGAAGGTAAACATGTGGTATGACGCTGGACGTAAACTTACCGTAGAGGGTTATGAAATTATTCACATTCAATATATCTTTTCTGCCTTCACTAGGCCAGTCACCAAATCTACTTTTAAAATCTACCACGACTCTGACTGTAGAAGTCAGAACATAATTTACCTCTTAAAATGCACACTATGCCAGAAACAATATGTGGGAAAATCTGATTAACCCTTTGACTACAGAATTAAAAATTTACCGTAATCGAATTAAGTAGGCAGCCCACGAAAAATTATTACCTGTAGAATAACATTTCCGCCTAGAAAAACATGATTTTAAAAGCCATAATAAACTTCACTATAAGTGAAAAAATAGAAAAAGAAAGAAAAAAAAAGACCACGAAGACAAATGAATTTTGCGTCTCAAAACACTCCATCCAGACGGGTTTAATCACACATTTAACAACATAGAATTAATATATAATCCCAAAAGCAAGCCCTACCTATATTTTCTCATTTAAGGATATTTGTGGAGATTTCATAGTTTATATTGTTTAGGATAGGTTTCAACTGTTTTATGTATATAGCTTCAAGAATTTGTTTATTGTTGTCATGTTTAAGTATAATTGTTTCTTCAACAAGGAATTTACGGAATTTTGTGTGCGGCCAGGTATGTTGTTTAAAATGCCTAAAATGGTAGAGTTTTCATTCAAATGTAGTGTCAAGCGTCGTGAAAGCGAGTTTGTGGTGTGACCAACATAAATATTATTTAATTCGTTGGAGATACAATCTCCCAAAGGGCACTTGAATTTATAAACTATGTTGTTTTTTTTTGCGAACCGGTAACCGGGGGAGAAGAATCATTGCGAAGAATTAAGTTGGATATACTAGATTTAGTGTAGAATACGATTAACTTAATTTTTTTTGCTAGGATCTGTTGTTGATATATTAGTATTTACTAAATTTTCTCGTATATTTCATCTTGTTTATAATTAGTATGCATTTGATTACGATATAGGAGATTAATATGTTCAATATTGATCAATTGTGATTTTCTTTCTTCGTTTAATGATAATGTCATTAAGCTTATCAGACGTTATGAAAAGAATTTACATAAAATAAATAGACAACACTTGTCTATATTATTTCATGAAACATATATATATATATATAATATTAGTTCACGAATTTATAAATAGATATCGAGGAAAACATATTTATGCATATACACATTTGGTCTTCAATATTATTATTATTATTATTTTTAATGTATCATATAAAGGATCAATTTATCGTTTCATTCTTTCAGTTTCTGTCAGATCGACAGCGACCTTTTATCGAAATTAATCACAATGAAAAATACATTAACTCGGCCTCTTTCCACGCTGATGACGTTTTTCTTTTTTTTTCAAGATAATCTCGTTAGATTTTAAAGTAGTTTTAAAGACTGATTCCAAAATGATGGACGGAAGGGTCTTTTTTTTATTTTTGTTTTCTATGAAACATTTTTTTAAGCGGCCTCTCAATTGATAGATCTCGGATTTCTCTTCTTCTTTTCAGTTCATGTTGTACGCCGAACGGAAAGAGTCGAGCAAAAAATATCAGTAATCACCTATTAATACAAGATAAATGAGGTTTTATGATGTTGGGCCGGCGGAGGCTTTCGCTGGAGTTTGGGGCGTTTGACCTCAAAATTTGATGACTTGATAATTCGTCTGCCTGCTCTGCCTGCTTTATGGTTAATGTGCCGAAACCCCGGAAATCGTCTTTCTTATTTGGTCTTTGATAAAAGTATCTTGTAACGGAAAAAAAGATAAGTTCTGTGGGAAGGAAAGCATCAGTTGAGATATAAGAACGACATATATGGACAATTGGCCTCTTTAATGATTATTACTGTTATCTTTCTCTATCACTTTCTCCCGAACACACGCGAACACACACACACACACACACACACACACACACACACACACACACACACACACACACACGCTAACATAATGGCTAAATTTAATTCACTCTGTCTTTTAGACAATGAGCAAGTCTGTTTTTTTTTTAATTTTCTCGAAGTAAATTCTTTTCAGTATATCAAAAGTGTTAGTTCATGTTTTGATAAGCTGTTCCCCTTCGCGTCCCGACAGCATGAATTTAAGTGTGTTACTAGATTAGCAACTAGGTCAAGCCGTTTTAATATTGAACTAGCTAGATGCAACCGTCAGTTCTATGCTAATAGTTTCTTTTCTCGCACTTCTCACTTGTGGAACTCCTTTCCGATGTCTTGCTTTCTTGATAACTACAATCTTCAAACATTTAAACGAAACGTCATCCGCCAGTCTTCTTGAAGAGTGTTCCTGATTGTCATTTTTCTCACTAAAGTGGTTTTGTATTCTTTTTCAATCCTCTTGTTCTAGTGACATTGTTGCCTTGCTTGGGGTGAAACTATATACACACATATATAGATAGACCTAGTGAGCCAGACAAACCTACCCAGGTTTCACCTAAGCGGATCGTCAGGGAAAGCTGGCTAAAGAGGCAAAAAAGAAACGACATATTTATAGTTTAGTTAGCTGTTTACTCGTGTCGGGTTTTTTTTCTTTGGGCTTTGGACCTGTATCTGTGCGATTTTTTCTCGACAGACTTTCATGTTTCTAGCTCTTTCTTTTTTAAAACCTTTTTTTCCCTCGAGATTGATTTGATTATTGGCAAATCAAAAATTCGAAGGTTTTTCGAGACGAGTATATTTATATATATGTGTGTGTGTGTGTGTGTGTATTTATATATATAAATATAGGTAACTATACTCGTCTCGAAATTATCCTCATTAATACACACACACATACATACATATATATATATATATATATATATATATATATATATATATATATATATATATATATATATGTATTGTGTTAATGAGGATAAACCAAATAACTAGATACTAGCAATCGTATATACGTGCGTTAGCTTGCATACACAGGTAAGCGAATAAATATTTACTAAATTTAATATAAGGTGCAATCAAAACAGTGCTCACTGTAGTTAGACTGAGCTAAGAAGTATATATTAATAAGTATACATATACCTATTAGGTTGGTGCAAAAATAATGACGTAAGAATGTCGTTTTTGACGTTAAAAATACGTCAAAAACGACATTATTACGTCATTATTTTGCACCAACCTAATACATTCGAAGTACAAGTATTAATGCGGATAAACCAAACAACGAGACATTAGCAACGAACGTATGTATATGTATATTTATTAATATATAAATATATAAATAAAGTAAATATATTTTTGTTAATCCGACAAATGTTTTTATCACTTTAAAATGTTAATCTTACTGGATACTCATATTCGAGTAGACGTCCCATTAATTTATTAAACAGTATATTTATTTATTTTCAAATATGAGTATCCGCTAATAATAACGTTTAAAGGGATAAAAATATTCCTGGATAATAAAAAAATCTATTTACTTTCTTTCGAAAAAAAATGCTTTGTTGACGTTTGGATCCCCAAAAATTCGGGACATCTATGATGAGAGAAGTTTCGCTTAAAGGCAAGAATTTGGCCTTGTCTGCCCGACTGGTTCTCTGTAGTTCAGTTGGATAGAGAGTACCAGATCTGAGAGTAGATACATCTGTTCAGGAGGGCGCAGCATTAAATCCTGCCGGAAAGAGCAAATTTAACTTTAAGGGGATTTTTCCAACAAAAATAGATATACTGTTTGATAATTAAAGGGAGTGTCTACTCAGATACGATATCTACTACTAACAACAAGTGATTATATATATATATATATATATATATATATATATATATATATATATATATATATATATATATATATATATATATATATACTATATATATATCCCAGATTCGTTTTCGACTTGGTGTCAGTCAGATTTTCTACTACTTCATTCGACAGAGAGAAACAGCTAAAAATTCGACCGTGCCAACCCAACGGTCATTTGTGGCCGAGAGGCTAGGCACGTCAAGCTAAATGACGGTTCCGTATAGGATGCAGGTTCGAATCCTGTCAAAGGACGAATATATTCAATGAAA
>CAHIKZ030004513.1:1725000-1737500 GCA_903632075.3 Acanthosepion pharaonis | reverse complement strand
AAATGCAAATCTCTCTTTCGTTCGTAGATGCGGGTTTTTATACCACGTGATGTCATTCCCAAATAAACATTTTTGCATTGTAAACAATTTATTTGATAAATCCCGGCATTTGAATTGTTTTTGTGTTTATTTTTCTTCCTAATTATATCTCTGAGTGTCTTGGAGGTGAAGGTAACGATCCTATCATTAGGAATGACTAATTTGTTTGCGACTTTAGTAGGAAGAGTTTTGGAGGGCAGGATTATGAATTTTGTGTAATATATATATATATATATATATATATATATATATATATATATATATATATATATGTGTGTGGGGTGCGTGCATGCACGTGTGCGTGTGTGAGCGCGCGCGCCCGTGTGTTTGTATGTGTGTGAGTTTTGAATGCATGCAATGTCGACGAAAGTCCCAGAGTGCTAAAAATCCGTATCTCTGAACACAAGTGGGGATTCCATTGGCATAAGGCATTAAACTCTTTAATAACACAGGAATAAAACAGTCCATAACTTTGATTTGAAAATATGCCACCCTAATAAAAACAGACATATCCTATTACAAAAAAAATATCTGGAGGGAACATTGATTAATATCCTTCCATCGAAAAACACAGGCCAGCTGCACTTTTTCATATCACCAACTTTCTTCAAGAATGTAAAATCCAGACACGACCTAAGGATGTATTCTAAATTTTTCATACATTCACCCCCATAACACCGTTATGCTAAACACACTTCTGAAAAACACGTTGATACCTTTTCCAACTTTCCGATACATTCAAAATTATGTAATAATAATAATAATAGTATTAGTAGAATTAAACCAAGCACACAGTCATAAACACAAAATTTATCGATACACAGAATTTTACTTAAGACATATTTGCTCGCATATTAATAAGGTACCTTTATTCGACAGTGACCACACTGACTCTATCAACACCCGCAAGACTAACTAGAAATTCGATAGACACACATACATACACACTATTCCATTTTTCTTCTCCCTACCATCTTCAGGCACTATCACATAGGCACAAAAATGGCTATTAGAATTCTAACGCGCATGTGCACAGGCACACACACACACACACACACACACACACACACATATGAAGAAAAATATACAGAAAAAATAAACAAAAATCTTAATATGCAATTATGCTGTATTAATGTTAATATAAAGTCAACGTCGGACGTTTCGGTCTATTTTAGACCACCATCAGGACTTATTTATAAAACATTATTAATATTAGAACATATAAAATTCAACATATATCTATATCCATATATTTGATTACACACACACACATATATATTTCTAAAGAAGTAAAGAAATTTTTTATTAATCCAACAAATTTTATCACTTCAAACAGTATATTTATTTTCGTATAGCGGTTTGAATATTCAAGAGATCTTATTAAAGAAAACCCTTCAGTAGGATTCGAAGCTGTGTCCCCATTTGCAGGAGAAACCGTCGTCATATCAGACACTTTTAACCGGCTCGGCCATGAATGTACTTATGTTCTAAAAATGTCTAAAAAATGATTTATATATAGAAATTAGTTTTTTTTCTTTTAATCTGGATTAACTTTAGGCCATTATTTTTCAAATAGAAACTTAAGTTTTAGTTCAAAGAAAGCATTTAAATTATTTAAAATGCTTTTTTTCTGGGTTTTCGTAAAAACCTGTTGCGCTATCTATCATATATGATCTTCTTTGTTCGGGTACATTTTTGGCGCAAACCTAAAAAAAATACCCTCTCTTCTTTAGGGTTTCTTCACATAAAGTGATATATTACGGGAAACTAGGGACCCTTAATTATGAAATATAACCAATATATAACCGTAATAACGTTAGGAACCGATTTTAGACGTTGGCTATATTTCTGGGGATCGATTTACTATAACTTTTTATTGCAAACAAAGCTTACCCCTAATTTTCTGAAGTGCCTGAAGAAATAGACCATTCGTCAATTTTACGCTTCTTACGGGTACGAATTAATTAGCGGGTTATTTTGTGAATAAAATCTTTTTTAAAAACCCTATCTACAACAACCTTTTCTACGCATAGTATAGTATAGTATAGTATCTACTTAGTTTGTTTACCTTCCCGAAAAAATGCCCTTTCTTGAGTTTTTATTCGTATAAAATCGAACATTAAAAATTACTTGTGAACTCGTGCTATATATATATATATATATATATATATATATATATATATATATATATGTAAAAACTACCTTCTGTATAAGTCTAGGCTTGAGATATATTTAATATCCTCCGTCTAAACGCCTGTAACCCTTGCTGAGTAATTTACATTGGCCTTTATGTTAATTAAAGTTTAATTTAACCTTATCAATTCCAACTCTGATGAAAACCAAAATTGAAATGAAACCTTCTATATAATAAATGCGAATGTCAGTGTGTCACCGTATCACACTTTGTCAATTAAAGGGACACAACTCTCTAACTTTCAATAGCTTATCTTACAGAAATTTTTTCATTGTGTTTTTACGTGTTTTTTTGTGACTAATATTTTTGTATGATAACAATTTTTAGAACTTGGAAATAAAATTGGGAATAATCGGAATTAATTGCGAAATCCAGCGAGAGTTACCCATGAAATAAAAAAAATAAATGTACGGAAAGTAAGGATCTACGCACATCAAATTTTCTTTAGATTAAGTGGCGGCAGAAGAATTATCGTTGAAATTTTTAAAGGTAAGCTTGTATATTAATGCATTACCTAAATGCAGCAATCAATGTTGTGTCCTTCCGTAGTTTATTGTTGCCTATCGCAAACGGTAGCAGCATGCCTCGCAAAAAGACATCTCCGCCAACATTGGACCAGATTGCAAAGAAAAGAGCCAAAGCTACAGCGAGGAAAAGTAAGTCCCGTGCAAATGAAAACCCAGATTAAATGGTAGTCAGGTGAATTTCTAATGCTGAGAATATGAACAGACTTAGGGACTCCTAGACTTCTGAGCAAACGGAAGGCCTAATCAAGAGCAATCAGCAGTAGCTAGCTTAAATGCCACCCGATAGGGCGGCTCTTAAGCTAGTTTATAAATAATTATTTTTGATGGTTTTACTCAATTTGATATTTAAATTTAATTCTAATTGATTTTATTTATATTGCAGTTACATATTTTAATTTATTTTTAATTTAATTTATAATTAATTCCTTAAAAACCTGATTGATTCATATTTAAATTTATTCGAATTTAATTTACTAGTGAAGGACATATTAACTTTGTTCTGTTTGACAGTGTAATGATAAGTTTTCCTTTGCATTCTGAAATGATATCTTCCTCTACCAGGTGTGACATTTATCTCTGCATAAAAGGGACACAAATGAAGATGAACTGTTGTAATTGTGAATGTTTTCCTTGAATTATAGTACTGAAAAAATAATTTATATGTATATTGATGTTTATGACTAATTGAAATCCTATTAGCAATTCCCACAAACTTTATTAGAACATTTAATTAACATTTAACATTGGATAAAATGAGTGTATTTTTATTGAATATTTAGATGCATAATTTGTTGTAAATATATTTGGATAAGTAAATTTATATCTCAGATCTCATCTTCTCCACCCGGTGTTTAAGAACTTCCTGTCAAAAGTATTTTCACATGAATAATCAATATTTACAAAGAAGCATGCACGAGTAATTTATTTATTACATCAATCACTGCGTTCATAATTTAATCTGAAAATCAGTGTTATAGAATTTGCGTAGAATTTCTAAGGGTGCAACTAGTATTATTTATTTCATAAAAATAGTCAATGTGGCGATAGATTTTATAATTTAAACTTGAAAGCGATGGTTTCATGTTCAGTTCTCAATAATATGCCATGCGTGATACACGCTTAGGCGATCATGTATCATTAAATACATGACTGACGAGGCAGATTTTGTCCCGCAGTTGGTTGCCATTTCTTCTTGATGTAGACCAGTTGCCATCCAAGGCTATCGAACCCAGTTTGCCCTGCTATTTTAGCCATACCTGTGGGGTGGGGAGAAGAAGAGGATTCATATCTTTCTCAATGGTATTAGCACGTCACCGTGTCTCCGTGCTTTCGTGTTAAAATGCAATAAAAATTCGGAAAATTTCAATTTTAATATTTTTAAAATATGTCTAACGTCTCAATATTTTTTGTAAATGAAAAGTGTGTTTTAAATCAATTAAATGAAAAGTGTGTTTTAAATCAATTAAATGAAAAGTGTGTTTTAAATAAATTAAATGAAAATTGTGTTTTAAATCAATTAAATGAAAAGTGTGTTTTAAATCAATTAAATAAAAATTGTGTTTTAAATCAATTAAATGAAAAGTGTGTTTTAAATCAATTAAATGAAAAGTGTGTTTTAAATCAATTAAATGAAAAGTGTGTTTTTTTAAATCAAAATGAAAATTAATTTCAATTAAATGAAAACTGTGCAATTAAATGGCGCCTTTTTAATCAAATTAATTTCTTCAAACTTGTTGTACGTCGAAACTTCGAATTGCCTTTTTGCTCCTCGAATCTTATATATTTCTTTGTTTTGGTGCAACTACTGACGAATTTGTAATGAAGAATAGAAAATGGCTTTTCTATATTATGCTGTCGTAGTTTGGATTTGCGAACAGGGATTTAAAAGACGATTCCATGTGAATCGAAATACTATTGATAACTGCCAAGACTCTCTCGGAACACGAAAGTGTTTATACATTAGCTGCAGGTCTTGCTTTTGTCGCGCACTGTATATTAAAATTAGTATATTTGTTTCATAAAAAGATCCCATTAACTCTAGGCCAGGGGGCACCATACTTTTTTTCACAGAGGGCCAGATAACTGAAAGAATGACGAGAGCAAATACATATAAAATTAATGACAATAAACATATTTATTTACCAAAAAGTTATCAAAGAAGGAGACATTAGCAATAAAATAGTTATATCACACCCAGTGCGCACATATCCGAATCTCACAAACTAAATAAAGAAAAAGCTAAGTGAGATCTGTGAAACTGCCTTTTACCTTTTAAGATATAATCAACATTTGCTGTGGAATTGCTGCATCCAACTAAGAGAATTGCTTTCAAATGTTCATCAGTCAATTTAGTTACATGTGCTGTCTTTACATACGGTAGATTTTATAATGAATTCAGGCAAAAAATAACTCGTTGAAGCCAGTCTTTTATTATATACAACACTATTCAAACCGGTTTAAACACGACAGTGCATGTTAAAGCATAATCGCTGCAGCTTCATTGCATTTACTTACACAAAAAGCGCTCAGATATCAAAAGTCGCCGATTTTTTTTTTTCACTGTTTATTCCTGTCAGGTACAGCAATCAGATTGGCTAAATTTGGGCATTTTTATTACATAGTAAGTAGAACGTCAATCTACTGAGAAAATGTCCAGAAACCGTTGTATCTTTGCCGACAATCTGTTTTTTCTAAGCGGTTGATTGATTGATGGATTTCTTTTTTACTGATTATCAACCCTTTGTGAGTTATTTAAAACGAAACATATTTCTGATTGTAGGCGGTTGTTTGCTGTACCCGGGGTTCCCAAGTGGTACCCCTATCTAAGTACTGGCTGTGCTCGATATTGCCTAACTTCTGTGATTTTCACTAGCGGAAAGATGATGCCACAAAAGATAAGGAGATTTTAAAGGCGTCTCTGTATTTCTTTTGTGTTGACTTTCTATCGGTCAGAAACCAATCAACCAGTCTACATGGTTGCGTGTGGATAATTATTCCGAACATTTCTCATAATTGCCCTCGTAGGGAAGCATATAATAAATAAAGGGTCTTTGGAAGACGACATTTTTCAGTCATTGAACTACCCAACGCAGGTGTGCTTTTTATGACTACCTTGATAATTGGATGTCTAGTAGACACCTCTTGCACATTGAGAATCATACAGACACATCGCTAATGGAAGCTTAAAAGTTCACAATGATATTGATAGAAAATCATATTAATCTTGTATCAAATAGTAAACAGAAAATTGTGAATATGGAATCCGAAGGCGTGTTGAAAAAGCAAGCGATGCCTTCCAAAAACTTTAAAAATGGATGAAGAAACCGTAAAATTTTGTTACAGACAATGAAAAGAGTGATGAACTGCTATGTAATCTTACTCCTATACGGCAATGAATGCTGGACAATCTCCTCACAAATGAAAAGACATGAGGCAATAGATGTATGGTGTTACATAAGGATTCTGGTTAAACGGTGGGCAGAACATGTAAACAAGGAAGATATTTTAAAGAAAAATGGGAACAAAAAAGACATTGAAATCCGAAGGCTTATTGGAATAACAAAAGATTCCTCTCAAAAGTTAAGCAAATAATTAAGAAACAAGAAAATTTAGCTAGAAAGAAAGAAAGGAGTATTGAACTGTTATGTAATATTGGTTCTCCTATACGGCAGCGAATACTGGACAATCTAGACACAGAAGCAGCAGATATGTTGTGCTACAGAAGAATGCTGAGAATTCCATGGCCGGAACATATGAGCAACAAAGACGTTTTAAGGAAAATTGAGAAGAAAAAAGATACGTTGACTTAGAATCAGGAAGAGACGGTTGAAATTTCTGGGCACATAATAAAGAGAGAGGGGATGGAGAATTTTACAATCACTGGACATATTGAAGGAATGATTGGTAGAGGGTAACAGAGAGTAACTTTTTTTTAATAAATAGCTGGGGTAAATGGACGGTAGAACAAGTACTGAGTTGGATATTAAGAAGGCAAACAGTGTTAAGTGTACAAAAATGGGAGGTCGTGGAGAGTCATGGTCATTCATGACACGGGGGTATGTATGCAACAAGGAAGTTTTAAGGAAACTTGCAACAAAATGGAAGCTTATACTTAGAAAAAGGAGGAGACAGTTGAAATTTCTAGGATAATGAGGAAAGAGGCTTGGAGAATTTGACACACGCAATCATATTGAATGTAAGAGGGACAAAAGAAAACGCTGAATAATTTACCCAGTGAGATCCTGTATATGGATGAAAATAAAAATCCCTCTTTTATACAAGTGTCATTAAATACGACTGACAAGGAACTGCGGTTAAGGCTTTTTATTTAATTCTTCTTGTGTTCTTATGACTTTTCTTTTCTGGACACAAGTGATGTAGAAATTGTCCAAATTGAATTATTCCACTAGAAAGAGGACAGGTTAAAATGGTTTTGTTTCAGACCCACTGCCTTTCTAACTGAGCAATGGGGAGAGGAAAAAGATCATTCAGGCCTTCAGTAATGCTACCATTCATACTCTGGTTTCCATCTACAAAGTCCATTCGAAAACCATCAAGAGAACGGTGAATAAATTTAAAAAAGAGGGAACAGTAGAGAGGAAAACTGGATCAGGCGGTCACAACAGCAAGAGGGATCATCATTTCAACTTAGAGCTAGAGGGATCAATTAGAAAAGATCCAAATCAATCCATAAGAAATTTGGCACGTGAGAGAGGAGACAATCCAAAGTGCAGTGAACAAAATATTGAAAATGAAATCGTACGTGAGACCAGTGAGACACCTTCTTACTCCAGAACAGAAAATTAGAACGTTATATTCGAACTTTATTTCAATACTTCATGATCCTAAGCTATCATTAATTAATGATGAACATGTCATTTTCATTGAAGATCGATTGCATCACAATTCTTCTGTTCAGCTTGGAAAGTAATTATGCATACTTATTCTTGAAAATAGAGTTATGAAAACCTCGGAGAATTCCAGTAAGATATATTTAATCATTTCTAAGATAAAACGGTTCAGAGCTTAATCTAACAATTGGAAAATTTTGCTGTTATATGATTTTGAAAATTTTGGTGTTACACCCATTATATATATATATATATATATATATATATATATATATATATATATATATATATATATATATATATATCAAATCAGTAAGTGGTAAGGATAATCCAAATATGACTTTTAAATATAAAATATTAAAAGACAGATCGATGAAGAGCGGTTTATTTTATCAAAATACAGAGCAATATGATATACATCAAAGGAAAATATAAATACATTATATATATATATATATATATATATATATATATATATATATATATATATATATATATATAAACGAAAAACTCAATAGATCATTAAATAGTTCGGTAATAATTTATTTCAAAAAGACAACTGATTATTAATATTATTATTATTATTATTTCAGTTCCGTAATTATGATTTTACCTAATGTAATATCTTTCCCTTCATGGAAATAAGTTGTGGCTATATTTGAGTAATAAAACTTGCCTCTGTTATTGCATTTGTGCGTTCCACCTAAAATTTACAACCTATATTTACGCAACAAATTTATTATAATTTTCATTTCAATTTATAGTTATATCTTTAGTTCAAGTTTTGATTTAGTGTATATTGTAACGGAAATTGCCTGTTACGTTATTTTTTTTTTTCAGCGGTAGGGGAATATTTCAAATAACTGTAACACTATAAGCATACTTGAGAGGGTTAAACTCCCAAAGGGATTATCCATTTTTTTTAAATCAGAGGTGATTAACGCAGCGTTCACTAGTTTGTAGAAATGAGCCGCAAAGTATAAAGGTGTGGTAAAATTTCAAAAATTACTTAGCGTAACCAAAACACGAATTGTGTAGAGCCATATCGAGAAAGGTCATGGCATATATAAAGGTCATGGCATATATCGAGAAAGGCCATGGTATATATAAAACCACAATATAAATTGTATTCTTAATAATTTTCTTATTTCTGCTTTTATTAATATGCAAACTGGGAGTTTATACAGCACACGATTTCATATGCTGGATAATAACCGTACACAAATTAGTTTAGAAATTTTAACACTTCTATAGAAATACATTTATAAGAGAAATGAAACAGGTATTACGTTTTCACATAGTTATCTCCTATTCATTCTTCCTGTCAACGGATTATTGGAATATTCTCCAAGTGTTTTCCAGAGCTGTTAGGCCCGTTACTTTTGGTGTTGTTCTAATTGCAAGTGTAACTCTCTTTTGGAGATTTTGCGCACTACGTAACTTTAGAACAATGAAATGATTTTAACATTTTACATCTCCAGAAATAATACTGTGTTGGGTTTGGAGCAGCAATGGCTTTTCTATTTTAATTTATTTCTATCCTCAAACCTTGATAATGAGAGCAAAAGTATCTTGATGTGAATCAGCAATCAAAATGGACGCATCAAATGAATAATGGCTTGTATGTTTTCCGTGTAATCTTCTGCCATTTGCAAGAATCCATTGATTTTAGAGTTCTCATTGAAGTACAACCCCACAAATTTTGCTATGGTGATTGCGCGCCAGATATACATCAGTCACTTATGTGCTATGCATTATACGCGCTTAGGCGATCAAGTATCTTTCGATACATGACTGACGAGGGGGATTTTTTTTCCCGCAGTAGGTAGCCATTTCTTTCTGCGGTTCACCAGTTGTCATCCAAGGTTATAGAACCCGGTCAGTCCTGCTATTTACCAATAGGTGGGAAGAAGAAGAAGAAGAAGAAGAAGAAGAAGAAGAAGAAGAAGAAGAAGAAGAAGAAGATTCATACCTTTCCCAAGGGCATTAGCAAAGTTAGGAATCCTTTTCTTCTCTCCCATATACATCATGAAACTATTTAATTTATACTCACGAATACTATGAGTATCCTTGGTAACGCAAAGATATAATTACAGATATATTTTCCCATTACATGCTACTAAAAACTGAATGTTTCTCTTTTTTACATTTAGGTTCCCCCAATACAAGGCACAAGAGTCACTCAAGGCAGAGGGTTACATATTAAGAAGTAGAGTTTATACGGATAGGTGGGGAACATTATGGCTATCATTAAACTTGAACAGGTTTAGATTGTAGTTGGGAGTTTATTCCACAGAGCAGTTGTTCGCGGCATGAAGCTGCCCGACAGATCAGTAAGAGGCTTGCTACATCCCGTCTGTGAGAGAGGGGTTGCAGGGTGGGAAATAATTTGTCACCCAGAAAGACGCAGCTCTTTCCTAAATAATACAGTAGTATTCCATTTTAGGTCAGATCAGGCTTTTGTAACAATAGAGGATACCACGAAGAGTCAGGTATTTGATGAAGCGGTAAAGGGGATCGACCATTTTTCCTTCATCCTTAGCATTGTATTGTTGTGGATTCCGGGATGAAATCCGGTACCAATAAATAACAAACGCCAAGAATGAATATAGGAAAATAATGTATTAACGTAATAATACAAACTGGTAAAGCAGGTTAGTAGTTTCAGGAATACGGGTTAGTAGCAAAATATCTATACAGTCTTTGGTATTGAAGTATCGCTGTATGACTTCTTACTGAGTCTACGTGTTCGCTCACGGTGACTCTTGCTCGCTAAGTTCGTTCTGTCTGTCTGTTACCTTACTCTCACTCTTGCGGTTACCTACAACCTTTCACTCCCTCTCCTCGTATCGTCTCTCTCGGGTCTTCCCGTAGCAGTAGTATATGTATATACTGGGTGAGTCCATTTGTGTAAAAAGGGGAGGACCCCTCAACAAGTATATACCGGTTTCACTTGAGGTGTGGATTGAGTTTATGGCCCAAAAATCTTTTAAGGCACAGGTCCTCCCTGGGGGGACATCCATTCATCGTGACTGGATCTGATCTGGATTATCATTTCCAGGAAAATCTGACAAACATCAATACGAGCAGTTTCATCCGTCTGAGATAGTTTGTTTACGATTTGCTAGTTTATTTTTATGCGTTTCGTTGTTTCTATATTTCGGTCGATCGATTCTGTAGCCTCCGGGTGTACTGTTTATATGTGAAAAAGTAGAATGGTTCCTTTTTACAGGTAGGCAAAGTAAAAAAAAAAGCGGTAGCAAAAAGAAAATATAAATGATGACAGCAACTTTAAATGACAAATTTACAAATGTAAACGCATTACTAGGTTGGAAGTTAGGTCTCATCTTTTACAGTTGAAATGGATAGATGTAACCGTAAACCCTATCGACTATTCTCATGCACTTATCGATTGTGGAGATCTCTTCCAACCTATTACTTTCCAGTCAACTTTGATCTTCAAAAATTTAAATGCAATGTCAATAGTTATTGCCTGTCTTCTTAATTCCTGTTCATTCTCTTTCCATAACAGTAGCTTTCTTTTTCTCATAAATTTTCACACTCAATAACCATTTGTGTCTTAGTGGTTTTATTACCTTGATTGGCCTGGAATGATTAAAAATCACTTATAATTATTCTTTTCTCAGCAAAACATGAAATTGTTCCATACTTTTTGGCGAAGAACTCTTCTCATTCCTTTCTTAAAGTATTTGGTTCTGATTCCTTAAAAAATATTTTGCAAGAATTATAAGAAATATTTCAGAAAAAAATGTGAATGTTTCGGTGAAAAGAACAATGCAGATCAGTAAATGCAGATTATTTTTCCGTAATGAAAATATAATAAATCCCGTGTTGATATTGTCAGTGGGCGGATGTGAAAAAAAGTTCTTAGGCCAATCGATTCAGCAGGTAAGTTATTATTGAGTGGGTGCTGTCATTTATGAACAGCGGCCTGATAACGCTATGGAACAATTCTTTTTAAATAATGAAAAGAATTTAATAACAACTAAAAAAAAACTCCCTTGAAAATTTTTGCCCTCCCTTACTGTTTAAATAAAAAAAAAGTTTTCAAAAATTCCTCGTCTGTTATATTCAACGGAACATGTTTAAAAGGAATGTTGCTGCCCATATATATATATATATATATATATATATATATATATATATATATATATATATATATATATATATATATATATAAAAAATAATAAGAAAGAACAGTAAGATTTATAATCCGGTGTTATTTTTTATTTAAAAAAAAAAAACAGTGCTCCATACAAACAGTAGAGCAAAATATTATAATTATTTTCTTCTTAAAAATATGATTCCATCGCGACACAGAAGATTTCCATGTTTCAAAACTGAAACTACATTTATAAATTTAATTATGAAAATCAAACTTAAAATCCATAGTCTCGTTTCAATTGTCAAGTGACGCTAGGAATAACTTTCTAAGAAATTTATTTAATTTATAATCGCAGAAAATATTGCTACTATGAGTTGTTAAGGCTACAATTTACCGAGACAGTTTATGTATCCAATATATGTTAATTATTATTTGTTATTTTCTTATTAATTTAATATATATATATATATATATATATATATATATATATATATACCGCAAAACTTTAAGATTAACTCATCTGGATATAGTCTAATTCAGACTAGCACAACTATATTTTTAACAAAATCCCTATTCCGAGACAGTCAGTCTAGTGCTGAGGAGGACTGGAATCTAGTTGTGCTGGTCTGAAATAAACGATATCCACATGAGGTAATTTTGTATTTTTTACTGTATAAAATATATGCTCGGTTATAATAAATACATTATGCTGTGGATCAGTTTTAATATTTGATATTACTAGGATCCACCTGGATTACATACCA
>CAHIKZ030004513.1:1667500-1720000 GCA_903632075.3 Acanthosepion pharaonis | reverse complement strand
TTGATTAAAAAATCGTAAGACTCATACAGCAATCGCTATCACTTGACTTAAATATTTTTGCCCTTCCTTGCCTTTAAAAGAGTGCTCTTTGCCGTGCTGATGTTGCTACATGCCTTACTTCTTGCCTATCTCACACTGCAAATTTTTTCTAAGCTCTATACTAAACATTAAATCTGTTACGAAAAAAGAACTAAACAAAAAGAACAGAAAACAATCAGCTTTAAAAAAGGACACGTAACTGGAAAAACCGAATGAAAAAAGAATGTTAACAACAAATACTTTTTCACACCCAACCCAGTTCTGCGGAATCAGAATCAACGTTGAGTTTAAGCAAGCGAATGAGCCAATTGGAGTAAAGTGCCATGCAGATTTAAATTTTTCCCACTTGTGACGAATGCAGCTATCGATTTTTTTTGCATGCTAGCATGCTAGTTAACATTCGTGTCAGTCAGCTGTTGGCTCTCACGCTGGCCAATAGAATCTTCCTGCCTATTCGTGGCAGCCAGCTATAGGCTCTCACTCTGGCCAGTATAAAATGGCCGCAAACTACATGAAAACTGCCGTAGAAGCATGAAAAAATCGATTATTTCCACTATTGATAGGAGTTGGGAAATGCAAAGTCGGTCTTGGCCTTCTCGCTAAATTGGAGTATGTGCATGTAAATTTTGGTGCAAATCCGTCGAAAATTGCGGCTGTGCATTCGTTACTCACACATCCTGCCTTTTATAGATAGAGATGCCACATTATATTCGAACCCGTCCTCATAGCCGAACCACTCTGAAGTTCGGATATGACGACTTCTACTATATTTTTCCCCGAGTAATTTCGAAAAGATAACATAAAACGAAAAAAACAAAAAAAAAAAAAAAACAAAACAAAACAAAAAAAACAACTTCTGTAACATATTCTGGTTATGAGGTATAATAAAGGATCGCGTGTAAAAAAGTTAGAAATATCGAAGAAATCAAGGCCAGAATGAAAAGCGTAATATCAAACATTCCCTGTGAAATGTTTGTTAAGGCAATAAATTGTACTGTTGACCACTGGTTTTGTGCATCCATCGTTCAAGAGGACAGGTGGAGACTGTTCAGTAAACTCTGAATAAATGATTCCTCTCATACTAGTGTTAACATAATTTTGACTCACCCTGTATATATAACCGATTGCTGGTCAGAGTTCACTTTCTTCACAACTCCCCTTCTGTTACACTTCCTGTTGTGTGCACATAAAATAAGCAAATAAAGCGTTAGGAAATTAAAGAGCATCTATCATGTGATGAGAAACCATGGTAGCAGATGTGTAAAAGATTTCTAATAGTTTAATATATATATATATATATATATATATAGATAGATAGATAGATAGATAGATAGATAGATAGATAGGGAAAAGGTTATAATTGTTCCAACACGAGAAAAATGTATATATTTTTTTTTTAAAAAAGAGAGAAACCGCAAGCGTTTTCGTTATAATGTGAATTTGTTTTAGTAGATATATATTTTATTCTTCATATTTTTGCTACACGGGTTTTCGGTCTCGTGCCCTTCTTCAGGCAAATTAAAGGAATCAATTTTTAAAGGAATACATTTCCTTATGTTCTTTTATTTCATTGTTCATTGTCTGTATTTGACTGTTGGCAAAAGGAATTTCTTTCTTTTGTTTGCGCGTGCGTACGTGTATGTATGTGTGCAGTCCGAATAGTGGCCATCATTGTGTGTACATGTGTGTGGGGTTATGATCCGTTTAGTGCTGTTTTAAATTTGCCTATAAAGTTTTTTCATGAATTTGTAAGAAAGAGTAGTTGTCTGTTTTGGTCTATACATACATTTTATATATATATATATGTGTGTGTATATATATATATATATATATATATATATATATATATTCATACACGTTTCATTAAATAATATAGACAAGTGTTGTCTATTTATTTTATTTAAACTCTTTTCATAACGTCTAATAAGTTTAATAACATTATAATTGAACGAAGAAAGAAATTCACAATATTGATCCATATTTTTTTAAATACAATCTAAGCTTTCGGCTTATATAAGCCATTATCAAAGATGTCAATTACAACATATTATGCAATATACGGACAAGACAGTCTGAATGCTTACATAGATGAAAACAACGATAAACATATAAGACGCTAGAAGCGAAAATCGCACCGCATCTCATGACGTCACACATGACCACGCGAGTGAATTGGAGAATTATGAAGTATGGAAAGCCGTTGGCACAAACCAATGGTTTCCGTCACCAACTACAGACATTTAATGATATTTGTAGAGATTCCATCGTTGATTTTGTTTAGGTTGGGTTTCAACTGTTTAATGTATAATGCTTCAAGGATTTTTAGTTTTTGTCTATTGTTTTCATGTCGAAGTATAATTGTGTTTTCGACATGTATTTTACGGAATTGTGTGTGCGGGCTGGTATCTTGTTTTAAATGCCTAAAAATGTTAGAGTTTTTATTCCAATGTAGTGTCAAGCGTCGTGAAAGCGAGTTTGTGGCGTGACCAACATAAACATTATTTAAATCGTTGGAGATACAATCTCCCAAAGGACACTTGAATTTATAAACTATGTTGGTTTTTTGCAAATTGCTAACCGGGGAGAAGAATCATTGCGAAGAATTAAGTTGGATATACTAGATTTAGTGTAGTATATGATTAACTTAATTTTTTTGCTAGGATCTGTTGTTGATATAATAGTATTTACTAAATTTTTTAGTATATTTTCATCTTGTTTATAATTAGTATGCATTTGATTACGATATAGGAGATTAATATGTTTGAGATCAGTAGAAGCACTTTCTAAGAAAGCATCTTATTTGTTCATCAACTATATAGTTTGGAAAGCTATTATTAATAAGTGTCTGTTTTATATTCTTTAGTTCACTGTAAAAAATCTGTTTTGCGGATGAATTAGTTTCTGCACGATGTATTAGATTTTTTATAATTGCTATTTTATAGTAATTTGGACATTCACTCTTGCAGTTAAGTGTACATGGATTTATGCTTGTAGTTTTTTGTATGGCGAAATAATAAATTTGTTATTATTTGTGTTTATCAATATGTCAAGGAAGGGGATTTTATTATTAGTATTGAGTTCATATGTGAATTTAAGGACAGAATTATTTTAGAAACGTTTTTGAAGTTGAAGTATTTCATCTGTATTTTTAACTAACATAAGAATATCATCAACGTACCTTAGATAGATTGATGGTTTTTTAAAATCTGTAAATATCTTACTTTCAAGGTTCGACATGTAGAAATTGCTAAATGTCGAACCCAGTACTGAACTCATGGAGACACCATCACATTGTCTATATATATATTGTTATTATGATCGAAGAAAGGGACTTCAGTAGTACAAGCTAATAATAGTTTTCTTAATATATTAGGATTCATTTTAAGTGGGGGTAAAGATGAGTTACTGTATATATTTCTTATAATTATGTCAATAGTTTCACTAACAGGGACATTGATAAATAAGTTTTCAACATCAAGTGAAGCCATGATTTAATTGTCAGGTTTTTCATTTTTTAGGATTTGGATTACTTCTAATGTTGACTTAAAACTATATTTACTAGGAAGGTAGGGAGTAATGAGTTGGTTAATGTATTTTGTTAGATGATATACAGGCAATTTGCAATATGATAGGACGGAGAGGATAGTTAGGTTTATGTGTTTTTATAGTGCCGTATATGTAACCAGGTCTATAATCACCAACAATTTTAGGGAGTTTTAAAGAGTTCTGTTCAGCATTATTAGCATTAATAAGTTTATTAAGCTTTGATTTTAGTTGGTTGGTCGGGTTCTTGTTAGGTTTTTAAACTTTATGTGATCATGGAGTATGTGGTCAAGTTTTTTGTTGTAATCCAATTTGTTTAGGATGACAAAAATGTTGGTGTTATCAGCTTTTTTTACAATAATGTCAGGGTGGTTGCGTAGTTCTTGTGCGGCAATTTTCAGTTGTTTAGAAAGTATTTTTGAGGAGTTTCTGCTTTTATCATGCCGATCCTTGAATGCCTCGGCCTTAAGTAAGTCTTTAAATTCTGGTGTAGTTTCTATTAGTTGTTCATCCTGGAGTTTAACGATGTTTTGGTATAGGATCTCAATTTCTATTTTTTTAAAAAGTCGATTGTACTTACGGTATATATGGCAGTTATGTCCAAGGTTAAGTAATTCTTTTTGGTGCTTAGTTTGTTCATAGTTGGAAAGGTTAATGTATTTATCAGTTTTGTTAGGAAGAGTGATATTACCTTTGTATAATGTATTCAGTTTTTTTATAATTTTAAATCGGTGTTGAGCTGCAGATTTATTGGTAATTTCCATGAGTCTATGTGTAATTTCCTCCAGTTGGTCCGGGGTAGTTATATCCTGTAGTTTATTGTAAATGTCCTGTTTGTTGCTGTTAAGGTTGTTCAATTTTTCCTTTGCTATTTCAATTTGCCTTTTCACATGGCTACATTTGTAATTCCAATATATTTGTATATTTGGACAGCAATCCTTTTTTTTTTATTAAAAACGACTGGCAAGTTACTGCGGTAAAGTTTTTTATTTAATTTTTGTTGTTCCTATGTCTTCCACCTTCTTTGGAGATGAATTATGCAGAAATTGTACAAATGTTCTTTATGTCTGAGCGCATTCGGTAATACATTTAGACATTATCAAGGATGATTTTATTTTGACTTTTAATTGAATGCATGGAATATTTTTATGTATGTATCTAGAGTTATAGGAATGTCTTATTTTCCAAACACGGTCAGCACATTGTGGCCGTATTTATAACTGATGTTACTGAGTGTTGGCTATTTCCATGGAAACGATTCAGACGAACTACATTCCTTAGTTCCACCAGTTCTACCCTTCGTGGACAAGAGAAAAAAAAAAACTAGGAAGAAAATATCTCCAACAAGTGGTCGATCAGTTTTATGCCGGTATACAATATGAAAACAAATAAAAAAAAGTCATACTTGAAAAAGAGACACATTCAAGAAACTGAAATTAAAAGTTTAAGATACCCACCTCCAAAGGTTAACCGATATTTATTTTTTATGAATGATACTTCCATTATTTTTAGACTTTTTTTAAAAAATATACGTGAGGATATTATATTTTTATTGTCAACGGGTATATTGTGGATCGAGTTTATATATATATATATATATATATATATATATATATATATATATATATATATATATATATAAGTTTTCCTTTTATATGTGTTAATGTTTGCCAGATCTTATAAACAGATTTTAAGCAACATGATCAAAAGACAAAATGCATAAAATTCATTAAAATACATTTAATGTAATATTAATTATTTTTTCACTTCTTTTTCTCTCAGGTCTTCCACTCTCGTGGTCTTCTTCTTCTTCTTCTTCTTCTTCTTCTTCTTCTTCATCATCATCATTTTGCCGTGTTCGTTAGATTGGGACAAGAAAGTCTCTAAATTTTTTCTTTCCAGTACCACTCTAGCAATTCGACCTGAAGCAAGAGGTTGTAAAACTCTCCTTCGTGTTAGAATTGGAAAATCAATTAGCGGCCATTAATGTCTGACAAGTCGGACGGCCAACGTCCCTTTCTTCTTTCGCTTCATTGACGATAATCTACTCGAGACGCCGTCTTTTAAGGAATGGATCGGAGACATCAGGGGTAACACCGTCAGTGCTCCAGCGTCTTAAAATGAACAACAAACGTTTTAATGGATATAACCAGTACCGACATTATAAAGAAAGACTAAACAGAAGTAAAAAAAATTAAAAAAAAAAAACTAATAAAAATGCCATCAACAACACCCTTTAAAATATCTAGCAACAAGAAATATCGATCTTGAATATTGATTTGTCAAATTTATCCCTTCTAGCTGAATAGCTAAAGACAGTAGGGAATGCTCTTAAAGAAATCTTTACTACCCAGTAGGCTTTTGGTGAGATAATGTCCGCATTTCTGTTCCTTTTTATAATTTAGTAAAGACGGAGAAAGCGAGTTTACATTGATCTTTTCAAAGCCATTGAATTCTAATGCTTAAGTGTTAAAATAATTGAGTAAAGACAAAAAAACCACAGTAATTATGAGAAAATTATCTACACTTTTAGTGGCGGGTGAGAGTCACAGACTCATTATCTCTTTATTTCTTTTATCACAACGAACCGCGGGAATTTAAAACTAATTATTTCCTTAAAATGCTTCAAAATATTTGAACTTTAAATTGATGATGAAATAAAGTAGCAGTCAAATCCTGTGATGACTTTGTATCTCAATTTTAAATATGAGACTCTTTGTTATTGTTAGGTTTTAAATATACTTCACATGAAGGTGACGCTATTTTTTTTAATTTAAATGTTTGTGGTGTCACGGGAATGTGGTGTCATTTGAATGCTGGGAATTTCAATAGATATTAGATGACCCATTCCTAAATAATAAGTGATTTTTGTTAATAATTGGTTTTGTTAAATATTCTTACTGAATTAAAAATACTTGATTAAAAAAAACCCAAAAAAACAGACTAATGTCAGGTATTCTTAAAACTACTAGCACCCCCGAAAGGATGCTTCTATCACTACAATCTTAACCATTTCATGTCTTAGGCCGACAGTTACTTATTCTACATATCCTCATTAGCACTCCACTCCGTACGCTATTACAAGGTCATTTAGTATCCCTCTATATTGAGTGGCTCATGGGCCTTGAATTGAAAGAACTATAGTAAAAATGAAGCACTCATAAAATTGGCATTAGGTGGAAATGTAAAAATGTTCAGTGATAAGAATTCCAGGTAGTTGTCAGAGGTGTTGTTTAGGAGTTACTAAACGTGAGAATACTTTACAGCAAAGGTCGGCAACGTACGGTAACCGTACCACTAGTGGCAAGCCAAGCAGTTTCCAATGGCACCCAACCGCAAATGACATCACGATATTTAGCTGCATCAATTTTCATATACAGTGCAATCTCGGTTCGCGAACATATCACATGTCGAACAAATCGGTTTTCGAATAGAATATACGAGATAAAAATGCCTCGGTTATCGAACAAAATTTCGGTTTTCGAACAACATTGTCGAACCGAGTTAACCCGAACAGAATAATTTCTGAGTCGACCGCCGTGTTGTATACATTCATGTGTTGTGACGATGTTTTTTTCCCTCAATTTTATTGTACTGTGACTTTTTTCATTGATTCTTATTGGAAAAATAGTTTCGGTTTACGAACATTTTGGGTTACGAACGGCATTCAGGAACGAATTAAATTCGTGAACCGAGGTTCCACTGTATAGCAACGTATATATTACTATATAGAATATGTTGTAGACCAGATACATTGACCTTGATTTGTATAAAATACGTATGCTGTTGGCACACTGAATGATTTTAAAACTGTCGGCACATAGAAAAAAGTTGCCGGCTCCTGCTTGACAGGATCTTGTAATTAAAATTTAATTCTTGTTTGTTTCCAAATCTCTATGATTTGAAACGAGAAGAAATGATCGTAAAATAAACATACTTGTTAAAAATAGGTGCGATGAAGTACGATATGCTGGAAAAATGGTAGGTTCGTTGTAACAATTCAGTATCTAAATCTTCCTGCTATGCCCTGTCTTTACAAGGATGTGTGACTAATAATATTGCATACTGATGGCCTTCTGTACAGAAGTGGCAATTATTATATACGCCCTTGTGCAAATTAATTGAAACAACCGCTTTAGTTTCCTTTCTTTCGCCATACGGTCAGTTGTAGGCACCCTGGAGTGACAGGGTATAATCGATTTCTATTTTTTTTTCCTCAGATTAGGTCATTTGCGGTGGTGTGCAGTAATATAAATCTATTTTCGGGGTGTGGGATGAAATTTTTTTGGCCTTGAAAAATATTGCGTCATCCGTGATTGCATTAGATTTTTATCAAACCCAGACACTATTCTACCGACTGTCGATTATTTGTCCTACGGCCGTTGTCTGCGATGGACATTACCCCAAGGAGGCGTACGAAAATTGTAACGCTTCAGAAACACTCTGGCAAGCCTTACCAGTGAGCAAATCAAAGGACTATAGACTGGCCTGCAAACTCACCTGATTTAAATCCAGTCGAGAATCTGTGGTCAGTCTGCAAGGAATGACTTCTTAGAATGGACATACGAAGTGTTAACATGTTCACTGGGTCATGTTTCATTATAAAAATACGGAAAAAAAGTAAATAATAACGGAATTATTCGTTTTGATTCAATTAATTTGAACAAGGGTGTGCCTAACTCCTCCTGCTATGCTCTGTCTTTACAAAAACGAGTCATAGCGAAATGAAATACTTCTGTCATATCTAAGCTGAATTTACCCAATGTTCACTTCCTCTTCCTGAACGAGTTCAAAAGCCTCCACGCCGACTTGGGGGTGATTAATTATTTTCCCTTTCCCACAGACGAAAAGTCGTAAGCCTCTTTGAAATCTATCGATGTTTCCATGGAAAATATTCTGACGAGCGACATTCCTTAGTTTCACCAATTCTAGTTCTCACAGCTAACACCGGCCATGCCAAGTACGGATCATACCCAATCCCTTAGTAATCCATTAACATGAAGGAAGTTCCATTCAAACAGCGTCTTCATACGAACCGCTACTTTATAGAACCGACTCTAAATGGGATGCTTTCCCGACTGCTACGATCTTAACCGATTCAAATCTAAAGTTAAACGTTACTTTTCCCACATATCTACATGAGCTGCGCCTCATACTTTTACGGTTCATAGGAGAACCTCCTTCAGTAAAACTCTACCTTGAGTAACTTTTGGGCCTTATATAGGGTTAACATCAGTAAAAATAACATTGCTAGTTACTCTGATTTCCTGTTTGAAAACATATTTACATGACTACTAGTAGTAATCCCATTCTTGGTACGTTCAAAATCTATTAGTTTTCATCATATACAGTAGTCTTTTTATCGCCTTTCACATGAAACATTTCTTTAATCATTTCACACCAAACAAGGAGAGAAATCCACTACGTGGTAAGAGGTTGCTGAGCGAAAGAGAATATGAGAACAACAACAAAAAATATAAAAGAAAAATAATTAAGAGAAGAGAAGATAACGATTAACATTGCATTTAAATTAATCTTTTTTCTGATATTCTCTCAGAGACCTTGTGTCTTAGTGGCTTTATTGCCTTGTATGAAGCGAAACATATATATATATATATATATATATATATATATATATATATATAACATACACTATATTTAGGCAGCAACCCATTCTTTAAACATGTTTTACTAAATAGACCAGGCGATGAATGTTTCTTAAGCATTTTGGGCTTGTTTCTCCTGATGGCGAATAAGTAGTTTGATGTCAGTAGAAACTTGTAAAGGATCTTGCCAAAATGACGTGTAATTGTGCTAGTATTTTCAATGATCCTTGCTCATTTTCACGGAACAAAAGTTGAAACCAATGGAACTTGTTATGTTTTTAACAGCCCGGCTATAAGTAAAAGGAAATTCACATACTTTTGTGGTAGAATAGATTTTAGCATTGGGATTAAAATGGTCATGATTCATAGGCATTTAAACAAATTCTATTAATGTTGGGTTGATTTCTTTTTTTGTGAAGATACTCAAATTGTTTAATCGTTTTCCACTTGGATTGTCAGAGTAGTGTTGCATTGCCGATCATTATCTGACAGTAATTCGCAGGCTTGTCGTAAATTTGCTTTACATTTTTATATATGGTACTTTGTACTGAGAGAAATTATATGATATGAACAATATATATTGATGTTTTATTTTATTAGGGAAAGTCTCCCAAAGAACAATTGAATTGGTATGCAACAACAATTTTTGCAAAGTGTTTTTTTTTATGGTGAAGTGTTGTTAGTAACATATTGGTTAAGTGTTTTAAATTGTTTTTGCAGTTTATGATGAATCGTTGGTGATTTTTACTATCTGCAGGTGTTTTATATGGATAATATTTTTTTATTTGTTTTTCACTTCTTTTATGTACTTGGAGTGCATCTGATTACAATAAATATGTTAATAGTGTTTTTGTTGTGATTTAAATCAGGTTTATCGCCTAAGGTAATAAGTAATAATTGAATCTGAAAACCTTTTCTCTCCAAACCGTTGCTCTGACCATAGATCAATTTTTCAGTGTCCACTGTTGTAAACTCGCTCTGTTGCTATGGTCACAGTGGTCGCGTCATTAGTGGTGGCAGTTGCTAATGTAGGACTGTTACCAGTGGTGTCGGCTGCGGTGGACGTACCATGGGTGATGGTCTCTCTGGACGGATGGAAGTTGGGGTGGCTTGTCGGAAAAGATTCGCTCATTTGTGACATACGCAGGTGATCTGCACATAGACGCAATTTAGTATGTATAAAAGGGATGCAATTGATTTGTACTGGAATCAATATTTTGCGAACACCTGTGTCGGACAGAAAAAAAAGACCACAAGACAAGGGCGGTGGAGTAAGACGAGGCTGCGAATTCAAACCAGTAAGTGTTAGATAAAAGTGTAGTTTGGCAAAAATTACAAACAGGACATTAAAGTCTTACCTTTTTTTCTCATACGTCATTTTGTATAAGCCTTTGCTGATTTTCTATGTATTGTTATGGATAGGCAAATATTGGTCTTTATATTTGAGTCTTTAAACATTAACTTGATCCAGGAATAGGTAAATATTGGTAATTTATATTTGAGTCTATAAGCATTTATTTGGTTCGGGAGTTGGTAAATACTGGCTGTTTATATTTGAGACTATAAGCATTACTTGGTGTTATTAATAATCAAGAGTGGTCTCCCTTTGTTTTGTTACTCTCCTCTTTGAGAGAATTATTTAGCTTTACTGGGACAATAAAAGGACTCTATACACGAACCTTGTATTCATAGTTGAATAAAGCATTCTTAAAGCCTCCACCCGCGCACTTTTGTCATTACACTTGGTTCTGGCAAAGGTAAGTATTGGTTGTTCGTTAGATTCATATTAACTTGATAAGGAAATTAATTAATATCTTTGAGTCTATAAGCATTCACTTGGTTTCGGGATCGGTAGATATTGAACGTTTTTGTACTTGGGTTTATAAATATTTAATTGCTTCGGGAATAGGTAAATATTAGTCGTTTGTATTTTCGTCTCTAAGAATTTATTAGGTTCTGGAAAAGATAAATACTGGTTCTTTATATTTGATTCGATATGTATTGATAGTTAAATATTGATGGTTTATATATAAGCCTATAAGCATTTAATTAGCAGGTAGCCTAGTTTTAGTGCTGATACAATAGACATATTTTTTTAGGTTCCACCGACAGAGCTCTTTTGTATAAGGTAAAATACGATTAAATCAACCGATTTTGTTGAGATATTTTGATTGTCTTTAAAAAAGAGATTAAATACTTTCCAATAGCATTTCAGTTTTATATCTCTTATTGATTATCCAGTTAAAATTGAACTTAATTTCCTTCGATTTATTAAATTTTATTGGCGAAATTAGAAACTATTTCAGATCATTGATTTGACCTAAAATTTCTTAGATGAGAAATTGTTATTATTATATATTAACCCACTGAATACGGCAGATGGAGCTGTGTTGGAGTTTTCTAAAAGTAGTGATAATTTTAATTATTTGTTTTTTTTTATTTAAATTTTCTTTCACTTATTTTCCTTTTCTTGACAATTATAAGAAATGGTATGAACGAAAATAAAACCTCTTGATGGAAATGCTGGAATGAGAATGTAAAAAAATTATCAAAATATTTATATATGTAAATCAAATTTTGTTTCGTAGACTAATTTCAAAATTATTACAACACTTTATATTTAACCAGCAGCCTTTAAAATATTACCGCTGTTTATTTGAGAGTTGAAACTCCAATAAAAGTAACGCCATACATCAGTTCGTCAGTTAAGTGCCATAACGGATACATACTTTGGCGATAATGTCTCTTTCGATTAATGACTTGCCAGTCAATGGGTTGCCAGTCAAGGGTGTCCTGATATTCAGCCCATAGTTGTAATTGGAAGAAGGAATATATTCATAACTTTCTCAAGGGTATTTATGCGAAAGTCTATGCCAAGATCCCGACTGAAATTTGAATTCGATTTCTCAATTTGAGTCGATATCCATTACACCAGAATGTATATATATATATATATATATATATATATATATATATATATATATGAAAAACTAGGTAATCCGTATAGGTAAACCTAAGGAGGATAAAATCCAGAGAGCTCAATGTAAATTCAGAGCAAATAATTTAAATAAAAACAGACCACTTTAAGGTTCCTTGTAATAAATTATTTCACCACAGCCATTTTAAAAGACTGCGGATCATCAGACTTTACTTGATTTTTTTGTCATTTGATACCAATCTGTCTTGTCCACAGAATTCATCTGGGAATTTAACTAATATATATATATATATATATATATATATATATATATATATATATATATAACAAAAAAAGAAAACTTATCTGAGCCGAGGCGTTTTATCTATTGAAGGACTTTGTCAAGACAATTGCAAGGATTTTATTTTCTAACAAGTATTTGTATAAAAGAGCGAAAATGCTATTGGTCTTCTAAAACTGTTAAATTTAAAAACATTTAAGAAATGTCAGGGAAAGTTATGGAGGACGTGAAGTGACAAAATTCAATGTCTAATAAGCGAAACTGAGTAAATAATGTTCTTGATTTTTTCTTAATACAAATTAGTATTTAAACTATTTTAGTTTGGGATGATGTGTTATATTTAAAATAATATGAGGTTATGAATTTAAAGGTTGGCTCTTAATTTTTTTATCATTTTTATACTTGAATATGTTGGTTTGGGAAAGTAGTAATTCTTTTAATAATGGCGATATTGTAAACTATTACAGATTTATATTTTGATAAGATTAGATAGCGGCACTCTCAAAATTCTTCCTATTAATTTACTTTCTCTTTTAATACGTGTGACATTCTTTAGATCAAAGTTGTGGTTGAATTTATTTCTATGCATAACTAATGCATTTAATAAATTGTTGTGTATACTATGACTTTTGTGATTATAGATACCTTCTTTTTTGTTTCTTCAAGTTTTTCAAATGTAATGTGAGGAGCTCTTCTGGCATTTATTTTATATATACCTGCTTCAAAATTATTTTTGTTATCGGCATTTTCGGTTCTGATCATATGCATAATAGTTTTGGATGCGGTTATAATTATTTTGAAGTTTTTTAGATTGGATACATTGTATTGGATGTTTTGCACTTAGTAGGTTGTATTATGTGTCTGTTTTTATCTAGTTAATTGCCATTGCTATTGTTGTTAATAATTTTGTTATCTTTTGTACGGTCTTATATTTTGTTTGCCTTTCTCTTGTGCATGAAATAATGAGGATTTTGACGGATTTTGCAAGTGTTTTGTATATATATATATATATATATATATATATATATATATTTCTTCTTTGGGTAAGTATTGGGGGCTGCAGATTCTTAGTGCTAATAAACAGAATTCTATAATTGTTTCAGATTTTATTTTATTACAGTGGTGGGAATAAAAGTTGACCAGGTCATTCTTGTTGGTAGATTTTCTGTAGACCTCACACTGAAGTTTGTAATTATTTCTATTAGCATGATATCTAGGAAGAATAAAGTATTGTTAGACTCAGGTTCAAAGTTAAATTTTGTTGTGAGTTCTCCGTGATTGACAAGAATAGGTAAAATGATATTTTGTGGATATATTAATAGATAATCCTCTATATATTTGAAATTATAAGAATTTTGTGGTAAAATATTTTTGAGAGGACCGCTCTCCAGAAATGATAAAAGTATACAAACCAAAACACCACTAAAAGAGGGCCCCTCGGCAAACCAAATTTTTGTCTATTAATTAGTAATTAAATGGCGCATTTTCATGATTTTATGTGTATTTACATGTAATTTTATTTTTGTTTTAGTTACGTGTGTTTTTTGTAAATTCAGACATTAAAGAAACGTATATAAAGATTTTATTTCTAAACTAGTTATATATTTGTTTTTGATGTCTATGTTTTTATTTATTTATTTAAAAGATTATCAGAATTTTTTTCATGAGCGAGGAGCTAATTGTACCAAGAAGTGGGGGTTAAAATATTGGTTAGTGTGCTCTCTAGTTTATGTGGGACACTGAATATTCCTGATGTAATGGGTTTCATCGGGATGTCCGCTTTATGCATTGTGAGAATTTCTTCTCACACGGTTTAACCCCGGCAGAGACAAGAAAAGACATACAGTTCAAACAAAGCCTGCCTTAAAAATTCAATACAAATTTTATTTCGTCTTTGCAAAAAAGATTATGCCCTTTTGCGACCCCTGTGAATAGGGTGGGGTAGTTACTTCAAAGAAGTCGTAGTATTTTTTCTTCTCTGTAGGACTCAACTGGTCTCTATGCAGATTCGAAGAAGCAGGAACTTGACGGTCGTCGAACAGGAGCATAACCAATTTGGTTGCTGAAATAAAAACTCGGCTATTTGTCGAGAGCATGCAGAAAGGTTCTTCATGCAAAAGCACATAATGAGACGACAGTCAATAAACCGACTGAATTATTCAGCCTTAAAAAGTCTCTAGAATATGAGACAAGAATAATAATTGCCTAGTCATTTAGGCTTAATTTTGGGCGCTAAAGGCCCTGCAATGTGAGAGAAATGTGAGTCCTGTCATCTCGAAGATTTTGCAGCAAATGAAAAAAAAGGCACGGGCAGTTGAAAATGCCCGCGAAAGGCAAAAGAAAATTCAACCAAAGAGCTTGGATTACAAAAAAACGGTGTGGCATAAATTAACCAATAGGAGCTTAGCTTTAATTGCAGAATTTCTCACAGCATTTATGGTAATTTCTGCTGTATGTGTTTCCGGGTGGTACCCGATGTGTTTTAGCCAGGAATTGTCTTTAATTTATTAAATAATTTTTTTGTATTCATTTATTTTTTCGTAATTATTGTTGTAGAGTAGTTTTCACAGTGGAGGCTTGTATTTCGCTAAGTCAGTCCTAAAAGGGCCCGACGTACAAAACGTTAGGAACTTGAAATAAGAGTTAATGACGCAGCAATCTAGTTGTGATGGTTGATACTTCAATGTCCGACATCGACTGACTCACTCAACACCACTGAGCTCAACTGGCGACCGCTACTGCTACTACTACTACTTATTATGTGTGGGAGAGTCTATTAATAATAGAATAGGTACGTTCAGGTATAACACTTATATACAAGGTACAATATGCTTATATACAAGGTAGACACTAAGGTCAAAGCGAGTCTGTTTCCTACTTGAATGCAATCTCAAGCATGAAACAAACGGAAAATATTGAACTCAGTGTCATCTTTTATATTTGCACAAGCAACTCTATCCCTGGCATAGAGCATGTTTACCCATAAATATAGCACAGCTTAAAATTATATATAGCTTCCGATGAGTGTCTAATCTAGTTGTTATTTATTTTGTAGATTTGTTCCTTATCCGATAAAACGTTTTCACCACATTACATTACTAATTTCTTCTTCATCATCAAACGTCATCTAAGCTTGCTTTGTTACTTTCTCTGAGACATGCAAAAAGCTCTTTTAAATAAATAATTGGCTTTGCTATAATAAGGATAAAAAAGAAATACCTCAAATTACCCTTTCGGACCAGATCGCTTCTGGACATTGATTGTTTGAAAGAAAGAAAGATTTTTAGATATCATAACTGAATTTCAATCACTCACGAAAAAAACGGTAATTTTTGTCGTTCAAATTCAGTCATGGCTGGTGAAAATTTCTGTCACTCTTATTTAAACTGGAGAACTGCAATAATTTATATTTAGTCCGTTCGCAACAGTGTCTTGAGACCGGTTTTATAATTACAACATTTTATCGTCTTATTTTCTCGGGCATTCTTTACGTGTCACTCACATTGGCTAAGTTTTGGTAAAAGTCTGTAAAAAGAAAATTATCATCAGGATGATGGCCTAGTGCATAATATCGTTTATTAGCTATTACCTGGAGATGTTCAATTCAATCCCTGAATCCAGAGAATGAACGCGTGGGGATACGGTTATCGGCAGAGATTGTAAAATCGTGGAAACGAGTTCAAATTAATTCTGAAGCTATAAGGTTCACATTCACTTTAACGTTCTTGGTAAAACCATAAACTCACTTCCTTCCAGCTATGGGTAAAATAGTATGGCAGCCTAGGCCCTGGATCCTTGGTAAATAACTAGTTTAAGAGATTTGGTAATTTAATTTTAAAACAAACAAAAGCAGGTATGTCGATTCACATTTTGCTGATATTAAAGACAAGGAAACTGTGAAAAAGCCATATTCGTCTCTACTGAATTGAGGTGGTAGTTTTAAAAAAAATCAAACTCTATGATTATAGGAAGAACACCTGGCATGAAAATATTCTTCATTTATTTGGAGATGCCTCTTGAGAGAAATTGCAGAGAGAATAATATATTGTATAAACCGAAAGTGAAAGTAGTACTCCGTGCATTTGAGGTTAGTATAATTTATGGCGTTCCGAATTCAAGGAGGGGCGGCGGATCCTTTTCAAGCTCCAGAAATTAACGGATTCCAAGCTTGACAAGACGTAAACATAAATTTAATTTAGCTTACTTAGTATAGGTAGTATATATATATATATATATATATATATATATATATATATATATGTGTGTGTGTGTGTTATATGATAAAGAACAAATACGAAACACTTATCAATCTATCATGTTTCACTTTTATTACATAATAGACTACCGGTGACTCGTTGTGTCACTGACGGTTCAGGTCATAAAAGATTGAAGTTGATTTCCACATTCCATTGAAATAAAAGTTAATTTTATTATGATTCAATTAAATATTTTAATTCGTTCAGGTAATCATTGGTTTGAACAAACTTGAACTTAAAATCCGATTAAGTTAAAAAAATATTTTTAAATATGGCAGAAAATATTTTTAGATTATATTCACTTGAAAATATTTTATTAAATATGCCCCAAAATATTTTTTAAATATTTAAATTATTTTTGCTTAAAGAAAGCTGAAAATGTCTGTTTGAAGAAAGTTAGAATGAAGATACTTACTATATAAACAACTCTTATTTTTTAAAATCTTATTCACTTAAATCAGATTAACTTAAATCATTATGTGATGGTCGGACGCACCAAACAAGCACTCAAGCCCCCGCCCCCGCAATCAAACAGTTAATGTTATATAAATAGAGAAAAAAGAAATTCTGGTAATTTTTATTTATGTATTTTTTATATGCATTGGTTAATCAGGCTTCACGTGTATTTAACTTATATTACGTTAGTATCATTGCGAATTCAAGGAGAGACGACGCGTTCTTTCGAAGCTCCAAGAAATTAACGGATTCCACTCCTAACTGAAAAATCGTAAATATAGCTTGGGTAGTATATATATATATATATATATATATATATATATATATATATATACGCACACACACACACACATATATATATATATATATATATATATGATAGGATGAAAAGCAAATAGGAAATCTTTATCAACCTAAGATGTTTAACTTTTATTACAGCTTCATCAGAGAAAAACATATGGAAAAAAAAGAAAGAAATTTTTAATTTTGCGTTGTTTAGCTTCCATTGGTTAATTAGATATCACGTGCATTTGACTTGTATAAAATTTCATGCCGTTCCGAATTCAAGGAGTGACGAGACGTCCTATTGAATCTCCAAGAAATTAACAACTGGACGCAGCGGTTAAAAAAAGTAAATATAGCTTTATGTATGTAAGTGTATGTGAATTCTACTTTGTCTATCTAGCATTCAGATGATGGTGCATATTCGTAATTGCGTGTGTTTGTATGTCTAGGACATATTATGTTTGTTGGTTGTCCGCTTGTTGATTTGGGAATGTTTTTGAGTGAACATCATTTGTTTTATATAAAGAAACTTTAGACTCTTTAAGAATAGATTCAGTAAAGGTTGGTGATTTCATATAGTGTTTTTTGACATCTGTTGGTAAAATATTTATCACGTCTCTCTCGAAGTACTTTTGATGTAAAATATTATGTTCTTTATAAATTCGGGTGGCATTTGTGAAATCAAAGTTATGGCAAGTTTTGTTCCAGTCTATTACGAGTGAGTTTAAAAGGTTGTCTAAACGTAGATCCCTTTTACGTTTGTTTATACGGCTATTTAGATTAAGAGATGTCTCGCCAATGTCAGTGCTTTTACATTGCAATCATTTTATTTGAAAAATCACGGCATCTGAAGTTGTGTTGGATTTATTTTTCTTTCTAATTATATCTCAGATTGTCTTGGACAGGAAAGTAAAGACACGAGTATTATATCCAAATTTTTGAGATAGAATTTTAAAGAGCAGGATTATAAAGTTGGTGCTCTTGATGTTAAAAATGCTATCTGTGGTATTTAGTTTTTATGGTGGAGTAAATGATAGTGGCTCGGAGTGGGGAATCGGAGAGCCGAGTTCAAATTCCAGTTGAATCCATTACATTCACTTTCGTGCTAACACCCTTGGGAAAAGGTATGAATCATTTTCTCTCCCCCATCTATGGGTAAATAGTAGGACAGACCGGGTTCTATAGCCTTGGGTGATAACTGGTCTACCGCAGAAATAAATGGCAACCTACTATGGGGAAAAAATCTGCCTCGTCGAAAGATACATGATTGCCTAAGCGTGTATCACATGGCATAACTGATATATATATATATATATATATATATATATATATATATATATAGAGAGAGAGAGAGAGAGAAAGAGAAAGAAAGAAGGAAAGAGAGGGGGAGAAGGAGAATGATATTAGAAAATATAATAATATTCTAATATATGCGGTCACCTTTCTCATATTTCGTGAATCGACGATACCCACAGTCCATTAAAAGGGCTAAGATTATGAAAAAGAAATAAATATGTCATAATCACAATATATGAATCTGACATAAAAAAAAATAAACTTATGAAATTTACGACCGGAACAATGGAGACACTATGTCCTAGTATTGAGCACATGACATATCATTTGAATATTTCATTATTTCCTGTGAATCCTTATTTATAAGACGACTGTTTTTTTCCGTTTTACTGCACATCATTTCAGCTATCATGTAACTTCCTGTATGTCTTCCGGCAATAGCAGCAGCGTATGCTGGTGACCAGCCATTTGTTATAGTTACTCTAACAGTTCAAATAACTTCATTCTGGTTATTTTTTTTTTTAAAATTCCATTCCCATCATTTCCTGCTTTGGTGGAGAAATCGAGACGACACGCCCGGGGAACTGTAACCTGAGACACCACACGAATGATGAAGAATTGTGGCATTCTACAAGCGCGCGAAATTGAGGAGTGGAAATCATTTATTACTGTTATTATTATCTACATTAATTCAATTTCCGGTTTGGCTTTGAAACGTTTTATAAAAGTAAGTCTCATTGGGGATGCATCTATGTTTCAATTAGGTTCATGTGAGACTCTTCTGCGAGAACATTGAATACCAATCGGCGAGCTGGTGATAATGAAGCAGAATCATTTGCCAGCAATCACTATTTTTATTTGATTTTGAAAATAATCACCTTTAGTCAACTGGGATTTGATTTACGTAACAAATGCGACCTTTGTCTAGAGCATGAAAATGTATTTAAAAGTATTTATATATATATATATATATATATATATATATATATATATATATATATATTACCTTGGGAAAGGTATGAATCCTCTTCTTCTCCTCCAGGTATGGGTAAATAGCAGGACAGAGTGGGTTCTATAGTCTTGGATGGCAACTAGTCTAGGAGAAGGAAGCTCTGAATTCAAATCCTGCGGAGGGTCGTTTGGGGACCTTGTGGCACGTAGTGCACCAGATCTCTGTAATCGGCCCTTCAAAAAGTGTGGATGATTCTACACAAACCCTTCACCACTATAATCAAATCATATGTGCTGTTGTCTGGCTGTCGGTTCTTAGGTACTTAGCTGCTTGACCCTCACACATCGTATACGACGGGAGAGTCGAATGAATATATATATATATATATATATATATATATATATATATATATATATATATATATATACTGAAAAAAAGTCAGAGTTGGATTAGACCAGGAAATAGTAGTATTAAAAAGTGCTGAATACACGCGTGAAAAATAAAAATAAGAACTTAACATGTAGAGGTTTTAAATTTAAAAATTAGGAAATCACTCAATTCCGCTACCTTGGTTTCAAACTTTTGGTATAATCAGGCGGTTTGTATAAATTTTTTTCCCAACGCTTTATTTTGTAAAAAAATATTAATAAAGGCTTTATTATTATAAAAAAAAATAAACAAACGCCCGACGTTGGGTATGATAAGAAGAGGGAGAAGAATAAAGAAAAGGTTCGAATGTCATTAGCCTTTGAATTCATACAAAAATTCCTCTTAATTTTATATGAGGCTGGAAAAAAGTAGAAACATTTCAGTTACCCCCGACTTCACGTCACACACACACACACACACACACACACACACACACACACATATATATATATATATATATATATATATATATATATATATATAAGCAAAAATAAATATAACATTGGCATTTCTTTTAACACCTATATTTATCAAATATTTCATTTTATTCAATACAATCTCCATTGGCTTCAATTATGGCCGACAGAAGACTTCAGAATCTCCTGCTTCTCACCAACACATCCGGGAGTTCTTTTCTCATCAAAACGATCAAAATGAGTTTTTCCATCTGTCGTACATTCGTAATCACCATTAGACTCATCCAACTCTTTCTATACACTGTCCTCAGCTTGACACCCAAACAATCTGATATTTCCTATTGGAACTTCCGGTGCGAATCGGTACAGCATTCCGTTTCCAAATTTCTGGCGGAGTCAAATGCGTCATAGTCCTCTTTTTCTCACAGACAATACCCAACTGACGCTACTTTACTATGTAGCCGACAAAATCAAATACAAACAACGCACATGCGCGAAATTAAAAATATAAAATGGCAACAATTTACCCATCGTACTATATATATATATATATATATATATATATATATATATATATATATATATATATAGTTTTAAGGTGTGCTGTGGGATAAAGTGCTCAATATCAGAGATAGAGCGTATGTAAATATAAATATAAATATAAAAAGTCAACAGGCTCTTTCATGCGGCTGCCTGACGATTGCGTCTAGCATGAAACAGCCTGTTGCCTCTAAATGTTGACTTCAATGTTCACTTTTATATTTATATTTACATACGCTATCTCGTTAAAAATTGATCGAAAACAGAATACACACACACACACACACACACATTCATATATATATATATATATATATATATATATATATATATATATATATATATATATTCTGAAAGCCGTTATTTCAACTGATTTCCTAGCCGATCGCTGTTTGTTTTGTGAAATTTAAATGTTTTTGCGTTGAAAGTGAAAATAGATGAAAATGAGACGCAATTTTATATGCAAAACACACACACACACACACACACACTATATATATATATATATATATATATATATATATATATATATATATCTGTCGTTATTATATTTATGGTTTTTCATAAGATGTTCTAATGACTGGAGGTTTTGAGGGGCCTGGAACCAACTCTTAATTACTGTTGTTCCCAGATCCACCCTGGCCCGGGGTGGTAGCACCAGTTAGAATCTCATCTATGGGAAAATAATAAGAAAATACCATGAAAGTATAAAATACATATTTATAGCAAAATGACCAACACTATATATTTATAGCAAAATTTTATCTGTAGTCCAAGGCATACTATTGCCTTTGAAATATATTTACTTGAAGCCATAAAATTGCATTCAAGACATTTAAAGCTCGGTATTAAATAACCCATAGAGGTCGATATGGCGCTAAATAATCAAACAACCAATCCGAAGGAAAGCTTTCATGACATTATTTCATATAATATCTTACAATTACTTAAGGTGATCAAACTGTATTCTAAAATATAACTTCAACAAAACTACAACATAAACACACATGTATCACCGCCTCTAGGAATTATGTTCGCACAAACATGTATATGCACAAAAGCTGAGTATTATCTACCATGTATACAACTGTGAAAGCAGAATAACTTATGTCATATTTTTATTACTTCAAAGTTCCCAAGAAAACTAACTTTCGGCATTGAATGAGCCATAAGTGGTTAATACACCGTTAAACAAACAAATCAAATATATATATATATATATATATATATATATATATATATATATATATATATATATAGTCATCCACAGAGAGATTGTTTCGCTGGATCACAACTCTTCAGTGCGGCTAGACGTCCGAATACTTCAAGCCGGGATCGAAGCCCGACTGACTTGATATCAGTCAGATCTCTTATCTCTAAGTCATCGTCACACGGCAGGAAGGGAATTTTAACCTCTTTCTCTATACGAAACACACCAGCAGCTCATAGAATCAATTCAGCTCAACCGCATTTCTGGGAGCATATATATATATATATATATATATATAATAAATGAAATAATAAAACAAAACGAAAGAAATTAAATCTACAACTCAACGAAAGAACATTTTTAATTTTTTTAACTTTTTTTGTCTGAATATATTTATATATATATATATATATTTTATATATATATATATAATATATATATATATATATATATATATATATATATAACTTCGGATATGTAGCCCTGAATACCTAAATGAAGAAGCGAAATGTGCTGAGAAAACATTCGGACTTCACTACTCACACCATTTCATCTTCAAATTTATAAAAACGAGCTTACAAAATCCAAAGAGCCCAGAATTAGGCACCACTAATAACACTTCTAACAAGAATTACACAAAATTCATATTCCTGTCCGCCAACACTCTTTCTACTAAAGTCGCAAACAAATTAGCCCTCCCTAATACTAGTATAGTTAGCACCTCTTCCTTGACAACCGGAGATATAATTATGAAGAAAAATAAAACCAACACCAATGCTGGAATTTATCAAATAAATTGTTTACAATGGAAAAATGTTAATGGAAGACATCGCTTACGGTCAAATCACGCTGAAACACCGGCTCTCGTACGATCACCGAAGTTAAGCATCGTAGAGCTAGGTCAGTACTTAGATGGGGGACCGCTTGGGAACACCTGGTACTGTAAGCCCACAAAGTCCAACCCTTACCTCACAGTCGGTGGGGGGTGTAAACGGTAGTGTCAGAGCTATGCCGCCCGGAACTTCGTTCCTGGTAGGGCCACCCAAGGCGGACAGGTCTGACACACACGCCGGCTAACAATGGCTCTGGTGAAAATCCAAGTAGCGTCTGCATCGGTAACCGGCGGCTTCTGGTCGTTCCTGTCTCTGCGTCTGTGGGAACCCCGCGGCAAGCAAGAACGTTATCCGAGTAGGCCTGGGTACCCTACTTCTGTAATTTATCCCAAGAATCTTCTTCTCATAACAGGGTGAATGCCGCATCAGTACAGTACAGTAGTAGTAATGGAAGACATCACGTAATCTAAAAACCCATATCTACGAACGCAAGAGTTTTGCGTTTGCATAAGCGATCTAAATTTCTCGAACGATGCTAGACGTAAATTTGATTTCACTAATGTCACCCTAATTAAAGGAGAACATAATTCTTTAAGGAGAAAATACTTTGGAAGCTTAATAATAACATTAGAAGCAACTATAAACACACGCCTAAAACATTACATTAAATCGCCATCATTCTTTGAATCAATTCTTATAGAATCTAGCTTAAATATCTCTAATACAAAGAGTATGCGAATAATAAAGAACAGTCCCAGATTAAAGTGGAATACCAGACCACTGCGCCGGTGGACCGCACAAAGATGAAGACATCAGAACTACTCTTACTAGACAGACACACATACACAATTACGAATATCCATTACCATCCGATGTCTGCTTAGACATACAAGAATCTTTACAAACTTACATACATATAGATTTATCTACGGTTTTAATGCAAGTAACTGACCAATGAGAAAACCAACAAAAGTTCATCGCTTCAGAATTTTTAATTTGGCTCTTATTCAGGCCATTTTTCTAAACATTAGAAATAGCAGTAGAACAAGACAGTATATGAAAAGGAAAATTCTAAATTCAAAAGCGACAGTATATCACTATCTGTCTCGTGAGCAGGTAGCAATTTACATGTAATAAAGATTGATTGAGAGATTCGTTATTTAAAGCCAGAAAAATATTTTTAAATTGTGAGAATCTTTTTTTATTATTTTGGAGATAATAATGGTATAGTGAGAGAATTCTTACTAATTAACCCATGGCTAGGGAAGAAGTGGTGAATTTCTACATTTAGCAACGGTGTTTGCGCGTACGTGAATATAACAAAACCAAAAGGTATTGGAATTCCATTCTCCGATTAATCATTACGAGCCATTATCGATTATACTTACTCGTACAACCAAGCTTACAGTATCTTGTATTCCGAAGCGGTCACCCATCTCGGTACTGAACAGGCTCAAAGTTGTTTAACTCCGGTGGTCGTACGGGAACCAGTATTTCAATTTGATGTGGCTGTAAGCCTATATAAAAACGAAAATTTAATTTTCATGAATTGACGTTATTAAAGCATGTCTCTTTACACACAGAGACACATACACACACACACACACACACACACACACACACACACACACACACACACATATATATATATAGTTGGATTGATGTGAGTTTGTGACCCTGACGATCTTAAAGGGCGCGAAACCCAGAGTCACAAACTCACATCAATCCAACTAAATATGTTAGGTTTATCACGGATATTGAGCGTTTTCCAATAAGTACCGCGCATATATAATATATAAATAATATATAAAAAAATGCATATATATATATATATATATATATATATATATATATATTTAAAAAAACAGACCACTTTTAGGTACCCCTTATAATTTATTTCATCAGAGCCCTTTTAAAGACGCCGGATGATCAGATAGCACTTCCAAAAATGAAACGAAAAATGAAATGAAAATTGATGCTTAGTGTAATTTTTTGTAATTTAACAGAGAGTGTAAAAGGGGCAGTTAAAGAGACTTGGTAGAATTTAGGGAGGGTTTAATTTCATATCTCTCTTAATCATACTTAGTATTGGGGGAGGAGAAGTGACCAGACCTTGACCTATTTAGACGGTTAACTCAACGGAAGTGATATACTGAAATGGGAGAGGAGAGGAGAGAAAAGAAAAAGGAAAAAGAAAGAAGAGGGAGAGGGAAGTAAAGAGAAAGAGGCTGTAAATGTAAATTACTTTTAAAAATAGATTTTAATGCCTTTAGTAATTTAGATGTCTAAAAAAAAGCCCGAAGAAATTAATTTGATGCTTGCTAGCAATTTAAATAATTAACTTTTTATAAATAATTTAGGGATTTAATATAAGTTAAATACTGTATTTATTAACACATTTATAGAGAACATACTAAAAAAATAAATAAAAAAATAAACTATAACAGTTTGTTTGCCCGACCAATCTTACTTTTTTAATATTGTAAAAGACAGTTACGGTAACTTCTTTATAAGTTCGAATCTAATTTATGAATGTAATTTGTAATTATTTTTAGATGGTTAATCTTTCTTACTTAAAGTTTAGGTTTCGAATAAAGATGGAGTAATATTTGAAGGTAATATTAAAGATTTTGCTTTTTTCATATATATACCACATACATACTTATGCAAATCCTATATATACATACGTTCATTTACATGCGCAGTTACACACATAGACACACATGTATCGATATACACAGGTACCTATACATATTCATACATAAATTACATACACATACATTTACAAATAATTACATATATTTTTATATTTAAATTTCTTTAGTTAGGTGATGACTTAAGTGTTTAAATATCCAAATAAATATTTCTAATTTAATATTTTACTATCAATATTGATAGTTAAAGATTGATATATTTAAATTTAAATTACATTATCAATTTAAAATGAAAATACCTCCAGATAATAAATATTCAATCTCACAATTCTAATTAGAGAATATTAAAAGAAAAAGTGAGATTAAATATTAATAAAAGTAATTTTAAAAACTTCAATAAAATGACTTTATCTTCTTCCATTGGAATACTTTCCATATATATATATATATATATATATATATATATATATATATATATATAAAAACAGATCTATACCCATAAATATCCACATATGCATATGTATTTATATTACTATATTTTACATATATTCACACATATTACAAATATTAACTCTCAAATATTTACATCCATATACATATACACACATACATAGACCACATGTAATTTCATATCCATGACACTATACATATATATATATATATATATATATATATATATAAATATATATATATATATATATATATATACAAAAATACCTAGACCCTTACGCATGCATATACACAACACATGCATACATATTCATACATATACATATGCATATATATATATATATATATATATATATATATATAAATATATATATATATATATATATATATATACAAAAATACCTAGCCAGACCTTACGCATGCGCCCATACACAACACATGCATACATATTCATACATATGCATACATATTCATACACATACATATGCATATATATATATATATATATATATATATATATATATATATATATATATATATATATATGCATGCATACAATTCATACATACACATAATGCATATATACACCCTGATCTAAAATGCCCATACATACATACATACATACATACATACATACATACATACATAAAATCACATATCAATGTCCAAGTTCATCTACATTTTTGTGTACATACGATTATGCACCCGCATCCATGTGTTCATGCATTCATTTCAAAACCAAAAGTATTATTTTCCTTTTTATATAGTTATTTCTAAATATATTGAGTTAGATTGAGGTGGTTTTTATGTCTACATTTAAAAACCAACTCGTTATGTTTGTTCAGTAATATGTCCGGATTTTTATGATCTTCTTATGATCTTTATTTTTAGGATCTTCTCCTTTATGCACAAGTCACATCGGTCTCTGAAATTTATTGGAGTTCTAGCTCTTGAGACGATTTTCTTTTTTTACTTGTGGGGTTAAGCTGCTTTCCAACAAATCGCTGTAATGTTTTGACAGTACCGTTTGGTGAATTTAGATTTATTTGTGAAGGACTGGTTATAAAAACGTTGCTTCCAATTTCCCACCGATATTCCTATGTATATCTTCTGTTTAATATCTTCATTGGGAAAATTGTAGCTTCGTATATTACGTTTTCTGCTATGCATATTCCCTCTGCTGGACAAACGGATTCTTCCTTGCAATTACAGGTAGATTTGTTCTTTTGGTTTGCCTTAAGATCTTTTTGTAGTTGATTATTATGAAATTCGTTTAAAAAATTTGCTATTGTGAGAGCTAATAATTTTTTCTACATTGCTCATGCAGGAATAACTAATTTTTAAATTCATTTTGTTGAACATCTTTTGCAATAGTTCATCTTTTCTAAAATGTTTGTCTATTAGTTTAAGAAAGTATTTCCCTAGATTAATATTCGAATGTCTACAGAAAGGCGGGTTGAACCATATAATCTTGCTTTGCCTATTTTTGGACTTAGAGGATGTGTTATTAATTGATTTATCTATATAATTTAGTGTTTGTTTAAATTCACTTTTTAATAGGGCTTGATTGTATGTCGATTTATTTTGGTTAAAATAGTTTTACTAGAAGATAGTTTGTTTATTCTTGTATTTACTGTATTTGGAATTTGGTTTGTAATTGCTTTTGGGTAGTTTGAGTCGATATTTATGTATATGGGCGATTGGCTTTCCTTTTGGAAGGGTTTATAAGTGTTATTGTCGAGATCAAATGTTACGTCTAGAAAATTTACTATTTTTAATTTAGATGATATTTCGATTTTAATTCCTAGAAATTTGAATGCTTTAATCAATTTCTTCTGTAGTTGGGATGTTAGAGGACAATTGGAATTAGGTATAAAAATGAGTCCATCATCTCTGTAGAGCCTTACATTTTGGGGGTTAAGGAATCTGCTCAGAATATCTAAAATGTATATACCTATTATGTCTGCTATTTGAGCAGAATCAAATGCTTCCAATGAGACATCGAAATTGTCTCTGTTATTTTTAATCCAAGTTGTGTCATTAAGTTTTAGTATAGACTGTCTAGAATCCATTATGATTTTTACTTCTTCATCAGTAATTTCAGTATAATTTTTAGCAAAATTTAAGCTATTTTCTAATAAATCTTTAGAAATGGAGGGGTAGAAGTCGATAATATCTAATTGGATAAAAGTGGCTTTGTTTTTATATTTTGGAACCAGTTAATGGCGTCAGATGAATCTTTCCAAAAGTTTGAGGGGTAAATTTCTAATATAGATGTGTGATTTTTTTTAGAATATTTTTGGACATTATTCCTAACTCTGATTTGGAGGAATTTATTAGTCTGGAATGTATATTATTTTGAAAGTTATGTTTATGGTCTTTAAAAAGTAGGTAGGCGTCTTTCAAGTGAGTTGTACCCATTCTATCAGAAATATTATGTTTAAATGCGAATTTAGCAGTTTCTCTGTGTATGGGGGGTAGGTGCCTGGAGTTATTATCTTTTTTTATAAGAGTTAGAAATTTTATTCAGAATCAGATGATTGTATTCCGATGGATTAAACTTGTAGATATTTTTGGATTTATCAGCTCTGATCCATAGTTTTTTTTTTAGTTTCTAATATTTGTAATGCCCTTTTTAAAATTGGATTGGAATGAGTTGTATTTCTTTCTAAAAGATATTTTATTGATTAAATTAATTAAGTCCTTTTCAAAGGGTTCCAATAATTTATTGCTGGGTGGTGTGTTTTGGGATTTCAAGTGAAAAGCGTTATTAAGGTTTGTAGGTTTGTTTTGGGGATTAAAATGGAAGTAAATTTTCCACCTCATTAATATATATATATATATATATATATATATATATATATATATATATATATAGGGTTAGACAAAGGTTAGTTCGGTTTTTAAATCAGTGGTCTACTGAATAAGCGAACGGATATTTTGGCCAAACCAACAAATATTTTTTTGTGTCTAATACCTTTCCCGTCGCGCACAGATACTGCACAGATAGTGCATTCATCCTATACCTATGTTTCCGGATTGTAACTTTAGATCGTAGACAGAGTGTACAGATATTCTGAACAGAGAAATGTTGCTCTGTATAATAGACTCCCGCGTAGTTGTTTTCTTGTACACTAAAGTTGCAGGTAAAATAGTCGGTTTCTGTACAGTAAGTAGAAGAGCCAGTTCAGGTCGAAAATAGAGTACTGTTGTAATATTTGTGAGGGAGCTGTCCAGTCCCCACTTTACAGTCTCGATAGTGTTCAAAATTGTCTCCGAATCCTTGTGTGTGATGAATTATTTTACACCTTCTAACCTCTCTCTTACAGACGGGATATGGTATACCTCTTGCTGCTCTATGGCTAATTCCATGGAAAGTGCTCAGATGAACTACATTCTTTGGTTTCACCACGTCAAACCTTAATGGCTTGTACCCGCCATACCACTTACATTGCAGTGAACTACCCACATCCCCCCCCCGTGTTTCATTGGTGACAAGTAAGTTCCACTTGAACAGCTTCTTTCCCGTGAACCGCTGCTATGTGAAACCGACTCCTAAGAGAATGTTTCCCAATCACTACAATTTAGCCTGTTCAGGTCGAGGGTGAACTGATTAAATTGTAGTGATCGGGGAAACATACACTTATAATCTTCCACTCCTATCTGTATATACTGCCTCTCAGCGTATCACTCTACCTCGGGTGGGTCCGGGCCTTGTACATGTGAACCTTAATGTAAAAAGACAATACAATCTTAACGGTCAATTGTAATACATCTTGATTATTCTCATAATATTTCCTTTCTACCACCTCTTGCATTCATATAAAATCTCATTCAGTAACACTCTACCTACAATGGCTCTCGAGCCTTGTATTGGTGAATTTTTGTAAAAAAATATAAAACATTTCAATCTCCACGTGAATAAAACAGCAACTTTTTACTTGCTTCTTTTCGCGAAACATTGCTCTGTGGAACTGACTCCTAAGAGGATGCTTTCCCAATTATCTATCGCTATTTCCTTGTTAAGTGTTCAGACGAAGTATATTCCTTAGTTCCATAAATCCTAACTTTTACGGCTCAGACCCGACATGCCACGCCTATTGAAACGAACCACCCTCATTCCCTCCTTTTTCCATAGGTGAGATTAAGTACCACCGAAGCAACTTCTTCCCGCGAAATGTGCTCTGTGGAACCAGTCACAAGAGGATGCTTCCCCGATCATTACAATCTTTAGTTCTAGTTTGGGGTAAAATGTTATCTTCCCCACATATTCCTCTAACCTGTGTCTCTTACTCTGTAACTTTCTACCTGGAGTGGTCCTTGCTTTTATTTTTTTTTACTTGACCAATGCTAGGAATAATTTAGATAAATATTTCACACTCCTGTGTCCGAAAGTTTCCAGATAAAACATGTAAAACCTGTATAGTTAAAGATAAAATTTAAAGAATGTCCTATATTTATCAAGTCAAATGACCAACTTACAAAATGTGAAGTCAGACAGAAGAAAATTAAATAAAGAAAAATATGCTTTCGGGCAGGATTCGAACCTGTGTGTCCTTCTTTAGAAGGACACTTTAAACAGCTTTGCTACAGTCCAGTAAAGTTTTATTTATCCTTTCAAGGAATGCACGCTCCCTCATTCAGTTGTTCTAGAAAGCTAATGGGCAATTAGATGTGGTGTAATGTTTAGTAAAGTTGTCTTGCTACGAGTGAGTAGTACGTTCAATGCTCAATTGGTGCTTCTTAATTCCAGACTTGTTTAATATCTAAGCTACAGGTAGTAATTTGCAATATACTCGTGTTTAAAATAGAAGCCTTCTATTTTTAAATAGTGCGTATTCCCGTCTATCGTCTGGGCAAAGGGGGTCGTAGGCTTTCTTTTTTGTTAAGTTTTCTCAGGTGTGCAGGACGATAGACTTAATACACACTGGTTAAAATAGAAAAAAAGTAAAACAAAGCGGAGCGTCTATTTCAAACACGAGTATCCACATAAGTGCTTTCGAGTATAATTGAACAAGGAAGTGTGCATTCTTTTAAACGGTAAATCGAACTATATTTGGCGTTGCGGGCACTGTAGCCGATTAGTATAAACACGGCAGATCAATGGTGGTTTCCCTACAATGGCTGGAGGCAGGTTCAAACCCTGCCTAAAAACAGAATTTTCTTGATATTTCTCGATTGGCCAAACTGATACACGTAATACTCATCATTTAGAATTAAATCCCTTTTCCCTGTTGTTTGTCTCTTAATTCTATTGCAAGGAAATGTGTTTCCTTTCAGTAGTTTTTCTTAATTCTGACGATTTTTCCTCTGACATAGCGTCAGACGAAAGGTACCTTAAAATTCTTCAGGTACCTTAAGGTACCCTTAAATACTTTTTTCATCCGGCATTTTGGTTAATAAAACTGTTCCCTGTTATAAGAATAATATTTAGCTGGTGTGGCAATAAAACTCATATATAATCCTTCTGGTTGATGCCTGAGATATACCGGCAAATTATTACACACACAACATGATACCTATCTGACTGATCTTATATATATATATATATATATATATATATATATATATATATATATATATATATTCCCGCAGAGCTATGTGAAGTACCAGGTTGAGAACTGGCGCGGGCTAGCTGCGCTTGATGAGGGTGAAGGAGTCTTTCTGAGCCTTGATTAGCAATCCCTTTAGTTTTGGTTGCACGATAAAAAGACTTCAAATGGGAAGAATAAGTCATGAAAGCTTAACCCGGTCATTATATTGCATGTGTCTTCCGAGAGGCATGTACTGGCTGGAATTGACTGTGATCCGGAGAGGTTAAACTCCGCGATAATAACACATGAGGACTGTCGTTCGGAGTTTCCGTGGCAAGTCTTTTGCACCGTTACTTTTTATCGACAGATTCAAAAAGTATGGATGGTCCGACACAAGACTTCACCACTTGAAACAAAACATTGTGTTGGTTTTCTGACAACTACATCTAATTAGTTCCACAAATATTCGGCTACTGCGAAAACTCTATGAAACATCAACTTCATCTTGGCACTTGGAATGGACGAACTCTCCAGGACAACAACTCAACACCAGGAAGAAAAACAGCTGTGGTCGCATTGGAGCTAAAGAAGTACAACATTGATATAACTGCACTGAGAAGTAAACATCAGTCGACTTCATGAAACGAGAAAGCAAAATAAGACATCTCACAGTATTCCTGTTGCACTTGGATACACTACATTCTCCTGTACTGTTTGTTGTCTTTTGTGCAATTCTCGAGCCGGTTTCAAAAGTATAGGCATGCAAATAATTAGATCGTGGACGTTGGAACCTCATACATCGAACTTGATGGGAGAGTCCGTCATATATATATATATATATATATATATATATATATATATATATATATATATATGCACATTTCATTGAATACGACAGACAAGGTGCTTTGATTTAGTATCATGCGATCTAATATGTTTTGTTCTTTTCAGATGATAAATTGTATAAAAACTGTCCGAATGTTCTTTTAATCCAAGCTCTTTCGGCTATACATTTAGCCATTTTCAAGGAGGAAATATTTTAACTGTTAAAGATAAGAAATAGTTTGTTGTATGTAGGTATTTCTTATTTAATAGTTAAAATATTTCATGAGATATAATTTTCTTTTCCGGACATAAATTATAAAAGAAAATGTCCGATTGTTCTCTATCTTCGATACCGCTCGCTTATACTTTTAACCATTATCAAATATGATTTTATTTTTTACTTTTAATTGAGTGAATGGATTGTTTTATGTATGTATCTAGAGTTAAATGAATGTTTTATTTTCCACAGACGGGCAGCATATTGTGACCATGTTCACAGCTGTTCATGTTATTGAGTGTTGGCTTTTTCTATTTTTATTACTGATGTTTCCATTAATTTTAACCTTTTTTTTTCAATGTGGCTGAGGCTGTTATATTTGTATTGTCAACGGTTTTCCGAATTACCTCATAAAACACCATATTAGACTTTTTCTTTCTAAGTTAACCAATAGCAAAATTCAAAATACAGATAAAAACAATAACATTAACATTTTCCTACAAGATTTTCCTGTTGGTGAATCAAATATAATAGCCTCATCCCCAAGTAAAAACAGGTTAATAATAGTGGAAACATTATTAATAAAAAAGGAAAAAAGTCAACCATCAATAACATCAACTATGAACACGACCACAATGTGCTGACCGTGTTTGGAAAATAGAACAATCCTTTAATTCTAGATACATACTTAAAACAATCAATGCATTCAGTTAAAAGTAAAAATAAGATCATCCTCGATAATAGATGATGGCTAAAAGTATAGCCGAAAGCGCTCGGGCAATACAGAACATTTGGACCATTTCTATATAATGTCCAGAAAAGAAGAAAATGACAAAAACACAAGAAAAATTAAATAAAAAACTTCACCGCAGTACCTTTTCAATCGTTTTAATGAAACATACATATATATATATATATATATATATATATATATATATATATATATATATATATATATATATATATATATATATATATATATATGTGTGTGTGTGTGTGTATATATATATATATATGTATCGAAAAAATGAAAGAGTTAGGCGGAGGAAAATAGAACAGGTAAAAAGAGGAAATATTGTAAATCTAATCTGAGATGAAAGAGAGAAGAAAGACAAATAATAAAGTCAGAATTCGAGAAGAGGACACAATGTGGTATTGAAATTTTGCTGTGTTGTCGCACTTTTGCGTCGGCCAGCAATGTTGCAATTGTTGGTATGGAATGAGATTTCCGATTCTATTCTTTATTTTCAATTCTTAATTTTGAGGTGAATAGAAGCTTTGTTGAGATCCGTTAAATCAAGAAACGCTACAGACGTGAACATATTTCGTGAAAAAGTGTATAAATTATTATTCATTCTCAGTCAGCTCCGGTAAATTTCTTTTCTTTCTTGTTTTTTTGTTGTTTCTTTGATTTTCGATCAGTTTATTTCTATTTGCCACTTTTTAAAATTTTCGTTCTTTCCTTGTTTCTGCCGCCATATTTCGATCGGCCATTTTTTTTCAGCATATTTGATTTTAACGCAATGAAAATTCATAGAAATTTGAAAGCGTCCCATAAAATTCGTTACTTGTCTTTTTCTTTATCCGATTCTTCAGCGCCCCACATCACATCGTTTTGGACGAGGACTGATTTTGCTTCAATTGTGTATTCAATTCCATAAACGGAACGGAAGAGCGGAGAAAAGTTTGCCTTTGTCTGTTATTTTCGTTCGAATTAGATTCGCCGATCATTTAAATTCAGCTTTTCTTTCGACTTTGCTCTTTTCTCGCTTATTTTTAACAGAAAATTTAATATTTATTTTTCTTCCATTTTTTTTTTTTAGTTTTCCATTTAAATTCGTTATCTCTTTTTTTTCTCTTCCTGTTTACTTTTCTTCTGTTAGTTGCCTTTTTTCTTGCTGTCTTTCTTTCATTTTTATTCATTTCCTTCCTTTTTTTTTGCTGTTCTGCTTTTCCCTCCCTGCTTTAAAAATATCCTTTATTTCACTCGTCGTTCTTTCTTCAATGATTTCTTTCCCTCTTTGTTTTATTTCTTTAATCTTTTCCTGTTTTCGATATTTATTTTTCAGTACTTGTTTCTTTCCCTCTTCTTCATTTCATTCATTTTTCCTCAAATCATTATTACTTCCTTGTTATTATCGACTTGCTTCATCCATTAATTGGCTTCCAACGACATCGCGTTGAAATACTGGTTGCCATACGATCAACGAAGGTAAGCAACGTCAAGCCTGGTCAATACCTAGATTGATGACCGCTTTGGAATACCAGGTGGTGTAAACTTGGTTGTGAAGGTGGTTTAATGGATAAAGGCTCAGTATTGCCAATCGGAGAGCCGGGTTTCAATTTCCGTTGTGTTCGTTATATTTGCTTACGCTCAAATACCTTTGGGATAGGTACGAATGCACCTCCTCTACATCCAGCTACGAGTTAAGTATTAAGATTTGTATCACTACATTATTATTATCTCCCCAACAAAAAATTTCTTACAATCTAAAAATATTTTCTGGCTTTAAATAACCTGCAAAAGGTTGCTAAGCTGCAGAAAATGAATGAATGCACAAATCCATCATTCATTCATTGCTTTTCTTTCTTTCTTAATCTCTTTCTTTTCTTTTCTTTAATTCTCTCTTCATTGATACCTTGATTCGTTATTTTGTTCCTTAATTCTCGCAATTTCTATCCTTATTTTTAAAATTGTTTCTTTATCTATTCTTTTTTTGTTCTTTTCCATTATTTCATTTCTTCTTTCTCCCTTTTCCTTTCTTTCATTTTTATTCTTAATTTTATCCTTTCTTTCTTTATTTATTTAATTGTATTTCTTTCCGTTACTTTCATTCTTTGTTGAGTTAATTCTTCATTTACTTTTTTTAATCTCATTCTTCCTTTCCTGATATCATTCTATTTTATTTCATCTTTTACTCATTCTTTCTTTCATAATTTATTTAAGTCATCCTTTCTTTCTCAACCTTTTTCTTGACTTATTTATATTATAAATATAAATATAATAATATTAGTTTTTTTTCCGTCTTCCGTTCTTTTCTTTGTTTGTTTTTTGTTTGTTTATTTGTTAGTTTCTGTCTTTCTTTAACTTTACATCTTAATATAAATATATTTTCTTTTTTTTCTTTTTTCTTTCTTTCTTTCTTTCTTTCTTTCTTTAAATTTACACCTTACTATTAATATATTCTTTCTTTATTTATTTATTTATTTATTTATTTATTTATTTATTTATTTTAATGTTTTCCCTTTTCTTTCTCTCTGTATTTCTTTCGCCATTTTATTTTTTGTTTTTCTTTTCTCATTTTCCTTTCTTTCTTTTTTCTTTATCTTTCTTTCCTTCTTTCTCTCTTTTTTCTCAGTTTTAATCTTTCCTTTCTTTCTTTCTTTCTTTCTTTCTTTCTATTTCAAGAGATTTCCAGTTGGTTAGCGATTGATAGCGATAAACAGTCACCATCAATTCTATATTTTTTTAAAATCTTTTTCTGGCAAAGTCCAGATATTTATCGCGCTTTTCATCCATTTTCACTTTCATCCTGTCGTCTGCTGGAACGTAGCCATATAGTATTTGATAGAATCCATTCTTTCCGTTCGCAACATCCGGTCATGGTTTTACGGTTTGATTATATTCGGCTGTCTCACTAGCAAACTGCAAAAGGATATTATTTTATTTTCAAGGTTAACTTGCTTTTTGCTTTGTCTGTTGCACCTATTACTCATCTTATTGTTTTTTCACAAAAACGTACTACAATGTCAGGCGCCTCCGACTGACGATCAAGTCTTGTCATGACACTCTCTGCAGTCTACCTATAAATTTGCTAATTTTAATAGTGCAGAATCGTTACAATTCTCCTTTGAAATAATATTTCTTCCAACTATATTCCAAGTTCATATAAGATGCCAGACAAAGCAGTTTGTTCGATTTTTTTTCGTTTCTTAGGAAAAGTTCAGATGATTTCCTAGTATTTTCCCCTCGACTAATTTCAGCTTCTGGTGATATGTAGACATTGGCGAACTGACCGATCTTTTAAAAGTTATTTTGATAAAAAAATTTCCTATCTGCCCGAATTCCAAAGTCAGTTAAAAATGTACCTTTTCTGTTCTCTCTCAAGGGTTTATATATCTGGTTTGCATAGTGGAATCCAAGATTTTTGCATAATTCTTAATGAGCTGTCATTCCTACCTAGTTATGTATATTTTATATCACTTTTGAGCTTATTTGATATATTCACTTAAGATCTTTGTTTTTCCGCAGGTGACCTTTGCTCTTCTTATATCATTAGTAGTGTTTGTTATCTTCCTTTCTCCATTTTAATCTCTCATTCTTCTTTTATTTTAAGAACGTCTGTTAGGGTTTTCTGACATTTAAATTTCATGTTTTTGTATACTCATATCAGATGTGTAGTATTTACCGCTGAAAATTAAGTGTCAATATGTTTCCTCAAATTTCCATTACCTTCCTTAATATTCAAATTCTAGCAATACTGCGGTGTAGGCAGTCTGAAAACTTCGTCGAATTTATCTATGCAAACTGCTAGTGTCTTTTGAAATGGTCTAAGTGCAACACCTATTTTAACCAAGTCCCTAACTTGTATGTCCTACCTTTTCTCACCTCCCTGGCAAGGTTCTAGCATATTACCAACTTCGTTTAAGCCTGTCAACATTAGTCCACTGGTGTGGACAAGGTGAACATTGCAAGACGAATGTGGTTTGCAAATTGTCTTTTTGACTACAAAAGCAGATTTACTGTTGTTGTTTTCTAGATTTTGTTTCCTTACACTTTAACGTCATTAAGATTGATTTGCTTTCATTTTTTACGTGTCCTCTGTATAACCATGCCAGTAACGATTTTTTCTATTCGGCACACCCCACCACAAGCAAGGCAGTAAAGCTACTAAGACATAAGAAGTTACAGGGCGTGGGAGAAATAGGAACAGAAACATTAATAATGAGCGGAAGCGGAAAAAGTAATCTGGAGGACAGTAAATAGCGATTGACATTGCATTTCAAATTTTGTAGATTAAAGTTGGCGGGAAAGCAAGTTCCACAAGCGAGAAGTAAAATAGAAGAAACTGTTAGCATAGAACTTACGGTTCCATCTAACTTACTCAACTGTAAATTGATGAAACTTCGTTGCCAGTCTAGTACTGCGCTTAAATTTAAAACGTCTATGTATTTACCTGAAAGGTATTTTTCTGTGTTGTAAATTCCTCGTGAACATTAATTAATTTCCCATCTATTTTCCATCATTCAGTGCTTTTTGTTTGTTGTCCTTTTATATCTTTCTTCACTTTCTCGATTCATATTATTTTATCAATATTCGCAAGAATCTGGCGAAAATGATAGAAGTTAAAAGAAATTTATGTAATAGAATATTAAAACTAGTGATATATATATAAATATATACTATACATATATGAAAAATCTGACAAATATCGTACAATTTTTAGTAGTACAAAAATGAAGAGTAGAAAATAATACTCCAACCACCTAACTAAACCAACCACAGAATATAGTTATGAATAAGTGGGAAAATGCGATCAACGAAAAAGATGTACAAATAAAAATATCACAAGGAAGTAAAAGGAAAGGAAAATTAAAGTATGTAATCTTATAGTGCAAAAATGAATCCTACAAAATAGCAAGGAATAAGAAAAGAGATAATGAATAAAACGAAGGCATCGTTGATTAACAAGACGACGATGACTGTTGTTGATTTTGTACTTGGAAGTGTTTTAACAGAAAACGTAAAATGCGACATTGAAATCCGAAGGTCATTTGGATAGGCAGAGATGAGTATCAAAAGCTTACCAAAGTATTAAGAAACAGAAAAAAAAATCTCTTAGCAACAGAGCAAAGAGTATTGAATATTTACGTAATAGCAGTCCTCCTATATGACAGTGATTGCCAGACAATCTCTTCATAGATGACGGAGAAATGTGCTTCTACAGAACAATACTGAAGATACAATGGGCCGAGCAGGAGAGCAACGGCGAAGTTTTAGAGAAAATTGAAACAAAAAGGATACTTATACATAACGTCAGAAAGAGAGATTTGAAATGTCTAGGTCACATAATGACAAAAGAGGGCTTGGAAAATCTGATACTCACAGGACAGATTAAAAGAGGGACGTATGAAAATGACGCATGACGTACATTGCAAGCTTGGGTAAATGGATGGCGGAACAAGGTTTAGGAGAAATAACAAAAAAGCCGAAATTTATCAAGAGATACAAAGGACGGGAAATTGTGGAGAGCCATGATCACTGACGTTCTGAAGGGACACGATACATAGAAGAAAAACGTTCCACCACCACCACTACCACCACTACCACCACCACCAAACAGAACCCAAACTTTCAATTATCATGATGCACGGATTTTCTCCCAAGGAAGCTCCTTGTCTTGAACGTCTCTTGGTGCACAAGTTCTCCCCAGACCTCAAGTGGAACACATATATCCGATCTATAGCTAAAGATGCTGGAAAAGTAGCCGGCTCATTGTAATCCTCCAGTAAGTATCTGAATCTCACCGCTATACTCGAAAAAAGGAGTATTGTCACAATACTTGAGATGGAGATACAGAGTCATCAATTCTTTTTTTTTAATGTGCCATGTCCTTTCAGGATGTTGGCGATCATGGCTCCTTTCCACCTTTCTCTATCTCTTGCAGCTCTCAGCAAGCTGTTTCCCCCTGCTTCCTCCTCCAGGCCACGTTCTGTCATCCACCTGCTCAAGCTCGCCAGGTATGTCTCGTGCTGCGTTCTATGTCTGTCTTTCCCTCTATTCGACCCGTGAGTATCAGATTCTCCAGGCCCTCCTTCCTCATTATGTTTCCCAGAAACTTCAGCTGACTCTTTCTGATGTTAACTACAAGCCTTCTCCTTGTTTTTAACCTCTCCAAGACCTCATCATTGATCACATGCTCGGTCCATGATATCCTTCTATAGAAACGCATCTCCGTCGCCTCGTCTCTTCTTCATCTTCAAAAATGTCTATGCGGACTTGTTGATGATGACTTACTTTCATCCTACAGCGAAATCTTGCCAGCCTCTCATGGCTCTCTCTCTACTTTCATTACACGTGTTCTGACGAGCTATATTCCTTAGTCCTACCACACGTGGTCTTTACAACTGGGACCCGCTATGCCACATATTCCTATAAGAAGTTCTTGCTAATACCTGCTGCTTTTGAAACTGACTTTTGACAGGAAGCTTTCCCAATGCTACAATCTTGGCCTCTTCATGTCTACTGTTAAAATCTTTACCTTTCCATGAACTCCAATTATTAACGTTTCCTTTACTCACACAACAACACACAGTAATCAACTACATTGAGTGGCTCTTGGGATTTGTATTTAGTGATTATTAGTATATTTTTTAAAAACTTCCATCACTTTACCAAATACCTTAAAGTATATACGAAGCGATATCTGCTGCGAAAAATATCGAAAAAGAAGTCAAAAAAAAAGAAAAAAAAAAAAGAAAATGAACAGGTAACATATAATAAAGGAAATTTAAATGAAGAATTTAAAGCGAAAGATTTGTAAAAAATAAAAGCAATCTGAGAAGATAAGTAACTGAAACAATTCAAAGAAGAAAAGAATGACGATGAAGATTGGAAATTTGAAAATAAAAAGGTGAAAAGGAAGACGAAACATTGAAGGTGGAAAAATAAATGTTAACAGGAGATGAAGATAAAAATAGAAACTTCGGGAAAAAAAGAACAAAAATAGATGGTAGTCGTTTAATATTCCTAACGAATACCAGAATTATTTTAAGCATTTGTTTCTTTTTAAACTTCATTTGTATTAATTAATAATTAAGGATGGACAGAAAAAATAAACAAAAACATTTCACGTTTCTTTTACAACGCCATCATTCCGTGGACTCCAGTCCGAGTTTTGTAGCTGACCCAAGGAGTGGTTTCATCAAAGCAACAGACAAGAATTGTTTCCGTTTCGTCAATTCTTTTTCTATTTCACGCGCTGATTGGCCAAATGCTGTCACGTGGTTGTTCTTGCCGCTCCTTCTTTAGCGAAGGGTCGCTGAGGTCGGCTTCAAAATTCATGTCGGCAAGATTCAAGCGAAATTGTTGAAACGGACGCTGAATAAGAAGCAATAATTATTGAAAAGAAATCAATTCCTTCTGAAACGAGCGACAATAAAAGATTAAATAAAAATGAAAGAAGAGAAAGTAGAAATAAAAAGAAAGGGGAAAGAAAAGGAAACATGGAGTGAAAAATAGAATAAAAGAAAACGCAATCAATGTATTAAAGAAAGAAAATGGTGAATGAAATGTCGAATCGTATAAAGGGGAAGAAGAGAAAGAAGAAATGTGTCGAAAGACATTTTGAAAGGAGTAGCGAAAAATAAATTTTTAACAGAGTAAGGAATAATAATTTTTTTTTCTTTTAAGAAAGAGACCTGAAATTCAAGAAAGGTTAAAATGGACGGAATACGGGTGATATAGAAATAAGAAAGAAAGAAAAAAGAGAAAAGGAAATTGAAGAATGGCAAAGAATAAAAGTGAAAGGACTAAATAGGTTCAGCGAAAAATTGGAATTATTTTACGAGAAAAATTTAAATGCTATAATAATTCGATTTTCACGTAGCTTACTTCGTTCGGAACCTGTTGTGAATATTCATAAGATCGTGGGCAAAAGGCCCAACTTGGCTTATTTCATTAAACCTGCAAAAAGGTTGAACAATGCATAGAATACAAAAAGAATATATGAAACTGAAAAGAACTTTAAAAATATGAACGCTATTTAAAAATAAAAATAAAATCCTTTTAATTTAGTGCAACTATAAATCTGCACCGAGAAAATACGGCGCTAAATTGAAGCAATTTAACCGTTAAAATTCTCAAAAGAAAAATTTAAAAAAGAACAACTGTAATAATTCTCCTGTTTCTTCTGTGAAATATTGGCATTGGTCGAAATACTCGGCGTCTTTTTATATAAATATATTAAATGAATGTGAAAATAACCAATAGTTTGTTTTCTAGTTAAAGAAAAGAGAAAGACTTTTCTAATTTTGGTTTAATATTCGTGATTTCCCGCCATTTTTGGACGAGACCAAAAGCAAATTTGACTCAGGTTATATTCGTCTAAACATCTATACTATTGCACTAAAATATGAAGAGAGAGGATACAACGTAATGTCAAAGTATTTCAATATAATATTTTAAAAATTTCTCAAAATTAAAACAAGCAAATTTCATGGTGTTGCATTTCAGGGTACCTAAAATAAATGCCTACTTAGCCTGTAATGAGGCAGATGTATCTTAAGTACAACTATTTTCAAAAGTTAGGAAAAAAAATCCAAACAAATGTAATAGCGGTATATTGGTTAGCTTAGCCTGTGATGGGATGCGGTTGATTTTGCAACATCTCAACCCTTGTTGGATAATGTAACCTCAAAACCAGTGTTTGGCGAAAATAATCATTTGTTTCTGTAAGCATGTACTCGGTTCGGTAAATATTGGTCATTAATATTTTCGCCGGGTTCTCTTAAAACAATGCACGGCCGCGTAAAGTGTGAGGACGAGGGCGAAATGCGTTATAGTTTTTTTTTATTAAATTACACTCACACACACTCACACACAGGTACATATATACACACATATAAGCATACATATATATACACATATATATACACATATGTACATATACACGCACACACACACAAACATATATATATATATATACACACATATATATACACGTATATCTATATATATATATATATAGAGAGAGAGAGAGAGAATTTATACGCATATATATATACACGCCTTTATATATACTCACATATATTCACACACAAACACACACATACATACATACATATAAACATATATATATATATATATATATATATTCATGAATCATTCATACAAAAAACAAATATAGATGTTAATGATTTATATATATATATATATATAGAGAGAGAGAGAGAGAAAGAGAGATGCAAAAAAGATACAAGAAAAATATACTTAGCCGACGCGTTTCGTCCTTTGAGGGACTTTTTCAAGGCAACATATTATTTATTCTTTCTCACGTGTTTCTATACAAAGGCGAGGGTGTCACTGGTTTAAAAAACTTGAGAACTTTCATGAATGTCCATGAGGTGGTTGAAAAATCAACCAAAACCTTTGCCTTGACAAAGTCACTCAAAGAATGAAACATGTCGGATAAGTATAGTTTTTTACCTCTTGTCTCTTTATATACATATATATATACTTGCGGAAAGGGTTTTCGTTCTGATGCGATGAACACCTCGGTGTTCACGAAGTAAAAATTATAAACGAAATGGATAATTAAAGTCTCCGCCTTCTTCTTATCATATATATATATATATATATATATATATATAGATATATATAGATATATATATATAGATAGATAGATAGATAATAATCCGTAGGTATATAATCCATGTGAATCCTAATAATATAAAATATTAAAACTGATCCACAAATGGACCTCAATGTATCTATCAGGTCATCCCATAAGTTCTGTCCGAATTTTAACTTTTTTTAAAATGAACGAAATTTAAAGAGTATTTTATAATGTCTAATGGAGCTGAACATTATTTATATGTTTAGATGCATTTAAACTGATTAAATTTTATTTCAGAGAACAATAAAATTAAATTTTGTTTGATTAAAACCCTGCTAACATGGAAGTACCCAAGAATCATTTGAGGCACGTAATGCATTATGAGTTCAAGAAAGGAAACTCAGCAGCCGAAGCGGCTAGAAACATTCACTCAGTTTATGGAGAGGAATGTGTGAATGAAACAACTTGCAGAAGATGGTTTGCAAAATTCAGAGGTGGAGATTTCACCCTTGAAGATGAAGATCGAACCGGTCGTCCAGTTTAGTATGATGAAAAGCTTCTTGAAGCAGCCCTTGAAGAAAATTCTGCTTTATTAGTTGAGGAATTGGCAGTGGTTCTCAGTTCAAACCATACAACTGTTCATCGTCATCTTCAACAACTTGGAAAAGTTCCTAAACCTGGAAAATGGGTGCCTCATGAATTGTCTGAAAATCCCGAATTGACATCTGCTCTTTTTGGATAGACTTGTGGCTGGCGACGAAAATTGGATCTTTTATGGAAATGTTAAGCGTCGTAGACAGTGGCTTGGTAAAGGGGAAGGACCCCAGCCACAGCCGAGAAGGCAACTTCATGGGCAAAATGTTCTTCTTTTAATCTGGTGAGATTGCCAAGGAATAATCCACTTTTAATTTTTTTTTCTTTTTTTTTAAGCATTACGCCCCGAGCAAGGTGTGAAGCCACTAGGATGCAGGGGGTTGCAGATAGGAGTGATAGAAGAAAGGATGAGGAGAGGGATAGTGGAAAAGATCAAGGTAACTGGAGATGTCGATTGACATTACATTTGAATAGTTGGAGATTATAGCTCTCAGGGAAGGGTGTCCCACAGGCGAGAGGTGCGAGGTATGAAGCTATTGGAGTAGAAGAGACGGCTACATTTAAAAGTTTCTACAGTGAAAGGGTGAGAGCGGGATGCCAGTCTCGTAGGGCGCTTGAAATCATGAAGTCTGGGAACCAGTGAAAGCAGCTCATCGGAGCAATTACCATGAAAGTATTTGTAAAAAAGACAGAGAGAGTGACTGTAGACGAGATGCCAGATCAGGGCCAATTATATTACATATCCGTCTCTGGATCTTGTCAAGAACTCCGTGGTAAACAGAAGGTGCCCCAGACCATATATGGCAGCAATACTCCATGCAAGGGCGAATGGTTGATTTGTATATTTGAAGTATCAATTCCGGGGAGAAAAATTTCCTGGCACGGCACAGAGAGCCAACTTTTCTCGCGGTGGAAGAAGCAATTGACTCAATGTATTTGTTCTATCTCAAGTCAGCAGTCAACGTGAGACCGAGCAGACGCAGAGAGTTGCTCTCAAGAAGTTGACTATCAGACATTCTAATGGGGGGCAGGGAAGGATCTCTATGGTGATTAATAGAGAGTAGTTTAGTTTTCGAGGCGTTAAAGTTGACCAGCCAATTTTTGCCCCAATTAACAACCGATTGGAGGTCCATTTCAAGACGCACGGCCAGGTTAGTTTTGTCACCGAAACTAGATTTGTTTTTGAGGTAGGAGTAAATTGTAGTGTCGTCCGCGTAGATGCCAACTTGAGAATCTATGGCGTCAGGAAGGTCGTTGATGAAAATAAGGAATAGAGTGGGGCCAAGGATGGAGCCTTGGGAAACACCTGCGTTCGTTGGATAGGAACCGGAGGAGAATCCGTTGAGAACGACCTTCAATTCACGGTTTGACAGGAATGATTGTATTAGGTCAAACAATCGACCTGTAATACCATAACTGTGGAGCTTGCGAAGAAGGCCGGCATGCCAAACCCTATCAAACGCTTTGGAGATGTCTAGGGCCATTTGAATAGCTATTTCAGCTTAAAAGAGTTTCCTTGCGTGATTTGTCAACACTAAGGGGTTATGAAATAACAAAAAATGATAGCTTAAAAATTTTAAACTTTAAAGATTCACGAAAGAAGAAGAGATAGAAAGAAGAAAAAACCGTAAAAGGAGAAAGAAGAATATAAGAGATGACGCGGCAAATCGTCTAGACAGAGCATAAAACCCAATTTCATTGGTCCTAGAGGAGGAGTTTTAAAATTAAAACACCAGTTAAAATAAACTTGACTTGTATATCAAAATATCAACAACTAGTTCCTATAACGAAAATTACTTGAAGAAAATTTAAAAATTAGAGAAAATTTTTTTTAATTATTTAAAAAAAACCTTTAAGAAAAGTAATTAAAAAGTAACATCTAAAATAAGTAATATACAAATAATAATACATATAATATGATAAATAAAATAATAATTAATGAAATAATTATTAAAGTCAAGTTATAAAGTAAATTTAATAAAAAATATTATATATTAAATATAAATTAATAGGTAATAAATATAAATTAATAATTAGATAACATTAAAACAATATATAAGTAAAATATAAATTAATTAATAAATATAAATTAAAAAATAAAACCATTTAATAAATGTAAATATAAATTAATTATTAAATAAATTAATTAATATAAATATAAATATATATATATAATTAGAATTAAATATTAAAAATATGTATTTATATATTAAATATAAATTTTAAATATTAAATTTAAAGTTAAATATAGAATTATAGATTAAATAAAATATTAGAATAATAAATAAGATATATAAATAAAAATAATTCAGTGAACTAAAACAATACATATAGTAAGGACAAAAATAAAAAAATACTAATAATAGTAGTAATAATAATAATAATAACAACAACAATAATAATAATAATAATAATAATAAACATCTATGTAGGAGGAAAGTTATTTGATAGGAAAGATAAGGAGTAGAAATAGCTGTATATGTGTTAGGTGAAACAGATTAAGCAAAAATCAATAATATTCTTGATCAGTTTGAATCTACATCGGTGACGACAGTTGACAACTAACTCATTCCTTTGACTTAGTTGTATACTTTGATTATTGAATTGAATTATTCTAATTTTCTCTTCAAAACACAGGTTACATCTATCCTTAAAACTACTAGGAGTGTGAGCGAAACCTATGAATCTCCAGTCAATCTGTAAGTTCAGATCTTTTCCCATAGACACTCTTTTTCCATTCCAAAATTAAAGTACCAACTGATCTCCCCCCCCCAAAAAAAAATCAAAAAATTGGGAATTGAGATAGACCTCGACTACATAAGAGTAGAGAGACTGAAACGACGCAATGACTTGCTCTCCGGGAGGTTTACACCAGCCATGCTGATGGAGAGTAAAACGGGTTTTCTATGAAGATAGCGGTTTCGTTTTGTAAGTGAAAAAGGAAAAAAAAATTGAAAAAAAACTCTTTCAGTTAACCACTTATGTCAGACTTTCTACTAAGACAGGAGTAAATATTTGTGTCATCAGCATATATACCTAGTTGGGATCTGATGGTATCTTAAAGTTCGTTGACGAAGGTAAGAAACAACGGCGTTCCCGAAGTTCGCAGCTAGGAGTTATTTATGCTGATGAGACAACTATTTACTCATATTTTAATAGCAAGCATATATATATATATATATATATATATATATATATATATATATATATATATATATATATATAAGGAGATTAAAGTTGTTCCAACAAGAGAAATGTATATATTTTAACGAGAAAACAGAAGCCGCAAATGTTTTTGGTTATAATGTGTATTTTTTGTATTTATTTAATTAGTTTAAAATATGTAATATTCGTTATTTCATATATTTTTGCTACACAGGTTTCAGGTTTTTTAACCGTCATCAGGAGAAGAATGGTTATTTTCATATATTATATAAAGGTATTAATTTTTTTGGTTATGTTTTCCTATGTTTAATTATAGGTTTTGTGTGTCGTAGTAATCCAAATTCTTTTTGAATTGGTGGAGAAAATGTTCCACTGCTTAGAGGCTAATAAAACAATTAGGATTGGTCAGAGAAAGGTAGAAGGAATGACTCCTATATTTTTTTCAAACTATCTCCATTTTTGTGTATTGTGTGTGTGTGTTTATTAGTATATGTATTTAGAAAAATATGATGAACTTTTTAGTGACGTGTTTTATCTGTTAGAATTTCATTTGTTGATGTGGCCAGGTCTACACATGCGCACAAAATTTTCTCTTTAATATATATATATATATATATATATATATTTTGGTTGGATAGATGTGAATTTGTGACCATGTGTTTCACGCTTTAGCGATCGTCAGACAAACGGTGTTTGTCAGACAAAAGGTGTTTGTCTTACGATCGCTAAAGCGTGAAACCCAGGGTCACAAACTCACATCTATCCAACCAAATATGTTGGTTTCTATCTCTGATATTGAGCGCTTTCTTATAAGTACCGCATATAATATATAAATAATTATATATATATATATATATATATATATATATATATATATATATATATATATATATATATATATACTAAACTGAGTATTGAACTCATTAACATCTTGAGTGAAGATACTACTCAGCATTGTTGCTGGGAGGGCACCTTACTAAAAAATATCGGCTTACGTCCATATCAGCTCGAAACATTGGTTCCCGTACGATTGCAGAACTTAAGCAACGTTGAGTCTGGGCAGTACTTAGATGGGTGACAACTTGGGAATGTAAAGTGCTATAAGCTTCAATGCGCAGGTAGTGTAATGGGTTATGGCTCAGCTAAGAATTGTTAATTGAAAAGCCGAGTTCCAATCCTCTTTGGTTGCATTATTTTCACTTAAGAGAAAATACCATTGTGCAAGACTTGTATCAATGAATTATTATTACCTCAAAAAAGAATTCTTATTATCCGAAAATATTTTCTAGATTTAGGTAACTTGCAAAGGGTTGATAAACCGTAGCAAAAGAAATTATCAATCAAAAATATATCAATCCTCACATTGCAGCAAAGACAACAAAGATAAAGATAATTAAAAAATATATTGAAAAATTTTAATACATGATCTTAGACATTCTGATTATTCAAAAAGACCTTAGAATATATCGGCCGGAATTTTGCTGAACATATAAATGAAGATAATGGTAAACCATAAATGACCAGAATAATGAAATTCAGAGAATACAACAACAACCCTGTCATAAAGAGAATATCCCTGAAAAATTATGGGCAGTATTGAATGCATGAATGCCAACAAACCTTTTGCTTGACGATCGAGCAAGACATTAAGGGAGTTTGTAAACTGACACACAAAGAGTTTTTTTTTTTTTTTTATTGATTATGCATCTAATGGACTAATGAGACGTGAGGCGGTTTCAATTACAAGCATCTTGTCAACAAGCGAAATCCTGGTTCATGGCATTGTGGAAAGGCTCACACAAAGAGAGATGTTGACTACACACCATAGCAAGTTTAATTTATTGGCAATATCCGGTTGTCTGATCTCAGGTCAGGTTCGATAACCAATCCAGTTCCTCGGGAAACGCGAAAATGTCGGTGATTTTGATCCAAGTTTGAAAATTGATGATCTTTGCTGCCACTTTGGCGGAAATGTGTAGAGTCCCTAACATCATGGTGATACATAGGAAATGAACCTCTTCGAACACTGATAATTAATAATATTTTATTATTCTTAATGCATTGGGGTCACCCTTCCCTCCTACAATTAACTGTTTCATCTCTTAACCGCAGGCTTATTTCTGTGAGGACGTGCGAATGTTTGTAATGGATATTTACACTGAATCAGAAATCGGGTTGCTGAGTTCGAATGCCTGTCGGGTCCGTTACAATCACGCACGGGCAAATGTTCTTGGGAAAATTATGAATCCAATACATTTCCCTCAGCTATGGGTTAAAAAGAGAACCTGGATCTGCAAAAACATTATTATTCTCAAAAAAGTATTAATAAAATACTCACTCGCAAAATAATTAATTATTCTTTAAATCTCAATCTGTTTAATATAACAGTTAGAATAAACTAAAGCAATCAATGCAAAAATTGGGCGAAAAACCATCTTTACCTTCCCAGATCAAAACAAACTACAACATAGACGATTATAAGTAATCTCCAAAAAAAATCTTTTACTAGGTTACTAAAACATTGAAACCGAAAAGAATAAATAAAAATATATAAGATAAAAATGAATAAAAATTCAGTAAAATAAACTAATCCAAATAAATAACAAACCACACTCGCCAAAATAACCGTTGGAATAGTCTATCCACGATGCAGCACTGACACATATATATCAATAGTCGAGAAAAACCCGACAGTCAGATGATTGTGTAGAGCATGAAACATTCTGTCACCTCTGGGTGTTGACTTCAATGTTCACTTCTTCTATATTTACATACATACATATATATATATATATATATATATATATATATATATATATCAAACAAGCCTTCTATATAAAACATCTGGTACACAATATTAATCATACCAACGAATTCCATCCACGTTGTTCTCGCGGGGCTGGTGTTAAACGCTACAACAGGTTAGGGTGGGTAAATTATCGTAATTTTATATTTTTAATTTCGCGCATGCGCGTTGTTTGTTTTCGATTTAGTCGACTCTACAGTATAGTAAGGTCAACTGGGCACCGTCTGTTAGAAAAATAGCATCATGATGCAATTCACTCCGTCAGAAATTTGGAATAAACATGCTGTATTGTTTGATACATACACACACACACACACATATATATATATATATATATATATATATATATATATATATATATATATATATATATATATATATATATATATATATATATATATATATATATATCGATTAATTATTGTGTACCAGATGTTTTATGTAGAAGAATCTCCGACTGACACCAATTCAGTCGGGTTTCGATCCTAGATGAACCGGATGTCTAACCACACTGAAGAGCTGTGAAACAGCGAAACAGTCTGTCTGTGGATGACTTTATATTGGCTCCTGAAAAATTAATTTCAGTTGAACTCTCTGGGGAGGAGGTGTTGGTTTGTAAACAGTGACTTTTATGACTGATATAGCGAGACTCTTCGGCAAAAGCGAATTGAGTCACTGTCGGTCACTGTGTGTGTTTATGTAAAAATAAATAGGCTAAAATTCACCTTCATCCCTGCTGTGTACCGACGGCTTAGTGGTAGAATCTCCGACTAACACCAATTCAGTCGGGTTTCGATCTTCGCTAGAGACAACCGGATGTCTGGCCACACTGATGAGCTCTGAAACAGTCTGTCTGTGTATGACTATATATATAATGTGCGTGTTTCTGTGAAGAAAGACTGACTATCCCGCTTTACATTTATAATTGAAACAAGGCCCTCTATAAATAGAACTCCTGCTCATGGAACAGTAGCAAAAGTGGATCACAAACTTTTGTCGCACTGACCTAGTGCATTCACAATAAATATTATCATGTTATTAAACCTTTTCTCACTCAGTCTTTTGTTTCCATCGTTTTTCTTATATAGACTATATATATATATATATATATATATATATATATATATATATATATATGTGTGTGTTTAAAATAGGATATGGAATGCCGACAAAGAAATTTGACAAATGGAAAACGTCTCATTGAAACTAGATTTGGTTACGCGTTTCGCCTTTCTCGGCTTCATCAGATCAAAAATGAAAGAGACCCATAAAAAGGATAAATACTATGATTCATTATTTAACCGTGCGCACAAATACTGACAGACATTTCTTTCTTTCGTTTTTGGATCCGATGAAGCCTTGAAAGACTTTTCGCGTAATCAAATCTAGTAATGAAACGTTTTCCATTTGTCAAATTTAACAAACAAACATGCACACACACACACACACACACACACACACACACACACACACACATATTTATATATATATATATATATATATATATATATATATATATATATTTAAAGTATATTTCCATCTGTCAAAATTATATATATATATATATATATATATATATATATATATATGTATATATAGTACTTTTTGGAACAGACAGATATTTTGCTTCTAATCGTTTACATATACGAGTTAGAAACGAGAGGTAAATCTTGTATGCAGCCCAAATGATAAGGCATGCATTTAATTATGTTTTATCGTTCTGAATTCTAAACTTCTAGAAGCCGACTTTTTAAATAAAATTCAATTCTAAATTATTTTTTTTTCTTATCTCGAATGAGTCAAGGAACGGTGAATTCACATTGGAAGGTTTGCTCAAATAGTAATTTGAATCTGGTTCGCTCAAAATCCTTCAAGATCTTTACAAATATTCCCAGTAAATAAACAGAGATGTGGCTTTACAGAAATGTTCTGAGAATACCGCAGAAATGGAAAGAAAAAGGACAAATATTCAGAACCAAACATAGACAGATACGACATATAATGAGGAAAGAAGGCTAGAGAATTCGATACTCACAGTGTATAGGGAAGACAAGAAGGACATAAGGAGACAACATGTAACTTACCCAAACGAGCTATTATGAATGGGTTACAGAACAGTGACAGTGAGTAGTAAAAAGACAAACATTTAGAGGATGATAGGAAACTGTGGAGAGACATGATCGCCCACGCCCTGAAAATACATAGCACAGAGAACACTTGCATTTTTTCACATACTTATGAATAGTAATGAATAAAGATCTTTCCACATAAGTATATGAAAAAGTACATTATTTTTAAAAAAAAAAAATTATTGATATATGTGAAATTCTTCACATGTTGGAAATTGGCGTAAAAAAAGTATTTACTGTTCTTCCTTAACTATCCAATGACAGTTAGATACCCAGCTATACTTACTGTTCCGTTCGCCACAACCGCGCATTCCGAACATGTCTTTCATTTCACAATCATTCAAGGAAAACACAAAGAAAATTCGAATCCCATGTTTACAATTTCATGAGTTGAGTAAGATAGTTTAAAAAATTATGTTAATGAATGATTTTAAAAGATCCCCGGTGATTCAATGATCTGAATTTTCACTATGTTTCCCAAAAAATTAACTCAAGAGGAGTAGGTAAGTTCACCTAACGCCCGGTTCACCATCCTTATCCGCCTTTTGAACAGGAGTAGAGGTTTATCCCTTGATTCTGGTTTAGGACTGAATTTCCGGTTCCTACTAAAGTCTTCGCATTCTCTTTCACTTCAAGTAACCCATTGCGTCTTAGTGATATTATCCCCTTGTTTAAGGTAAAATAATTAAATTTAGATTATGTCATTAACC